>SNQJ01S0008917.1:139493-153456 GCA_010110895.2 Picea sitchensis | reverse complement strand
TGCTAGAAGGTTATTTCTCTGTTCACAATTTTTTCGACAAAGAAAAGATCACCTTCGCACTCCTTAAAGCTCTCCCTCATGTCAAACATTGGTGGGAAACTTATTGGGAGCAAAGTTCCACAGAGGATTTTGGAATATATGGGGTCGATCCCACTTGGGATTTTTTTGTGGATGCGGTAAAATAACAGTATTACCCTGTTGGCAACTATGACGACCAGTACATGAGATGGACCACACTGCGACAAGAGAGGGGCCAAGTAGTTCCGAAGTTCACCAATACCTTCCATACCTTGCGCACCAAGCTGGGTATCAAAGAATACGAGCGACATTTGGTTCTGAAATACCGTGGGGCTCTACACAGATACATCCAGATTGAAATGGATTTTCTAGACATCTCATCACTCGGTGCTGCTTATTGATATGCTGTTAAAATTGAGAAGAAATTTAAGCACCAGAACAAACGGGAATTCGGGTCTGCAAATCTGCAACAACCAAAGTATGAAAAAGACGGCCCTACAAACAGTCTCCTGAAAACCAGTCCAAGACACAGGAAAAGAAGGGTCACGAGAAGACAAAGAAGGACACCGGAAAATGGTGTGATTTCCACAAAATCCCCTGGAACAACACCGATGAATGTCTCTCAAAATAGTCATTGGTGGCCAAGATCAAAGACAAGGAGCCGGACCCTGATTTAGAATCTGATTCTGAAAATACTGGTAAAGGACAAATCATTGATGTAGACCCCACTGCTATTGTCGCGACCGCAACAATTCAACCAGAAGAACCAACAGATCCTGAAGAGGGGGAGCACCTTTTTCATTCACAGATGTGGGTGAAGGGGACCCCACTGCATTTTGTTGTTGATAGCGGAAGCCAGAAAAACCTCATCTCAGCAGAGTTCGTCAAACAATTGGGATCGTTGACAACACCACACCCGCATCCATACAACATCGGGTGGCTTCGGAAAGGACGAGATCTCTGTGTCAACCAACAGTGTCAATTGTCATATGACATCCAACCCTTCAAGGATGAGTTATTATGTGATATTGCCCCACTGGATGTATGTGATGTTCTCTTGGGCCAACCGTATATGTGGAGACGCCATGCTGTTTATGAGTCTCGACCCCGTAGTGTCATTGTTACTTTGGGGGGTCATCTCTACATAATACCAGAGGTAGTTCCGACTACTGTTCCACCTAAAAAGTGCCGCAAGGTAGTATCTCATACTGCAAAATTCAGCTTCTTCACAATCTGTTCAAAAGGAGAACAAAAGGACACTACAACCACTACAACCTTGCCCCAAGCACCTTCTATCCAACAGAAGCAGGTCGACAAGGCTACAACAAAGTGTAAAGATTCCTTCTTCACATCGTCCTCTCATGTATCTCGACTTGTTGAACAGCCTCAACCTCAACAGGTTCGTGAGAGATTTCCAGAAACTGAGCAGTACGATGTCTCCAGCAAGACAAACAGCTCACCAAGATGCAAATTCAACAAATGCTTTTCCCTCTCCCTCGAGAACTCAACGCAATGGAGACCATTGATTCCTAAGGAGGGAGGATTGATCCAGGTGGATATCGGTGGCCACCCACCTTTTTCAAATGACTCAAAACAGTTTTCTGGCAATTTTGGCAAATTTGGCAATTTTTTGCAGGTTTTAACTTCCGGGGCCATTTTGAGGGCCCAAATGAAGGTTTTTATAGATAAAGGTTCTCAATGATAGCCAAAGGACTAATTGAGCCCCCAAAATGAATCTCCTCGATGATACCTTTCCAACGAGCTATCACACGCTTAAAACGGAGATCGTATGCAAAAGTTACGACCCCGGGAAGTTGATGTACTCACTTACCCAAACGGGGCCCATATGACTTTTGGCGCTTCATCTCCTAGGGTTAGGCTTTTGGATGTCTAGGGTTTTTTTCATTCCTGCTTATTTTAAAAAGGCCTTCAGAGCCTCATTGTAATCATCTTCTTGCGAATGCGAGTAGCCGTCACATCTCTTCTCAGAGATAAGCTGCCACCATTTTAACGAGTCTTTCACTCTGTATTTTTACAGTCTCTATATATTTCTTTCATTAATAGAAATAATGTATTATTGTATATTTGTGTTTATGGTTGCATCTTTGATACATTTTTGTTATATTATTGAATATCTGCGATAACTCTGTGCATTTCTTTATTATATCTTCGATCTCATTTCGTGCCGAAAATAATCTGGATCATGTACCTGACATGAAATGTTGTAATGAGGAGGTGCATGATCGGTTGTACCTAACAATCCAAAGAGTTTTGGTCCTACTTGTAAAACTCTAGCCATAGGAAAGTTGATTTCCCCATGCTTGTTGTAAGCCCTGCTATTCAAGCATATTGGTAGCATCGTAGTGCATGGTGTATCCCTCACAAAGTATGTGGAATCAAGTTCTAGAATGAACCGCTTGGTAGGTACGAGGGTGAAAGGTGTATGCGTATGCTAGCTTGATGTTAAATCAGAGAAGTTGAATCTTCGATTAAGGGGGGGATGTTAGATGGTTAGGACCAAATTATGTTTAAGGGGGAGTTCAATGTTTTTATGATCCATCAAATATGAATCCCACAGTGAAGAAATCTTAGTCCAAGGGAAGCTGGTGATAGTTCTAGTTAATGTTGTTAGGGGACTGTTAGAATTAATGTAATTACATCACTAAATTAATATGTCCATGGTTAAAATAGTTTATTATAGATAATTGGTCAGTTATCGATTGTGTAACTCCATTGTAGCTAAATTTCTATATTAATATAAATATGAATCGATGGTGTTGGGTGTTGCATCAATTTTTGCAAACCAACATCACAGTCATTACAAGTTAGGTGACCACTAGCTAACAATATCTCACACTCATACCTATTAAAGACCAAATAAAGGTTGTTGTAGAATACTATGTAACTATTAAATTGTTTAATAAGTTTGATCTTTCATATAAGGACACTAGAAAAGAGCTTAAATTATAAATTCATGATATAGAAATTTAAACCATGGTGTTTAATATTGCTACGAAAGTGAGATTTTATTAGTTCAATTTTTTCTTATATAGGGTAGTTGGAATTGTATCATCACCAAAGTTATGTTAACTTTTCTTCTATAGCTAACACCAAATCTAAATTTGATTCTGATGGGATCCATACAAGATTCTCTTATAATTTGCTTAGAACTCACATGGAGAAAAATCCTAACTCCCATTATAAATCCTATAACCTACATCACATATGAAGGAAGGATTTGACAACATAATACAAAATAAAAATTCAAAAAGGGAACATTCAAAAACTACGTTTGAACAGTACGACACTAAAAATGTTGGTAAAAATACTTATATATTCAAATAAATATAATATTTATAAATCTAATTTAATAGTAAATTTAAAAATATATATGATATAATATTTATAAATCTAATTTAATAGTAAATTTAAAAATATCATATATATTGAAATATATAACATATTTTTAAAACAAAGCTTTATATACTGCCTCCTAAGATTCTATTTAATAGTGTATATAGTTAATAATCATATGACAGACAATTGTGTAATTAAAAAGATAATGCAAAAGTTTTAAATAAGGTATTCATTACATGAATATAATAATGTTGTTGAAAGGCCATGTACGATATATTATTTTTGTTTTTTTAATTTTTTTTTTGTTTTAAAATAAAATATGTAAAATAAAATATGTGTAAACGATAAACAATGAATAATAAAAATAATCAAATATATTGTGTTTGGTTTTTTTTTTAATGAAATTGTTAAAATGCAAATATTGAGACATTTTGGATGGTATATTTCAGTATATATAATATTTTTTAATTTAATGTTAAACTAGATTTATAGGAAGCATTTAGAAAGGTTGTATATGAGATATATATTATTATACTGCCTCCAACAATATCTAGCATTCGTTCTACTTTGATCATCTATTAATCTATTTGACTTAAAAACATTTCTAACAAACTTAATCTTAAACATAAGAAATAATTTATTTTTATTTTTATATATATAAAATATTGTAGTTTTCTAACATTTCAAGAAGCCTTCCTAAAAACTTTGATCCTGTCACTATTGCTAAAGAGGATTCAAGGTATTTATTACAACTAACCCTTGTTGATCTATTTGGAAGCCTTCATGTACACAAAGATAGGTTAAAAAAGACTGAAGAACCTCTAGATCAAGATTTCCAAATAAATTTGAAGGCTGACGACAAGAAGAAACAGTGTTCCACTACCATGAATGATGCTTTTAATTTTATTCATCATCATACAGAGGAGGTAGAGGTCGTGGAAGAGCCAGAGGAAGAAGAAGTAACTCTAGGAGAGGTTACTTTCATTGCAATTATTGTAATAAAGATGGTCACCTTGAAAATTATTGTTTTAAGAAGAAAAGAGACACCTCTTAAGCAAATTTTAGTAAATATGAAGGTGAGAAATCTAAAACTTTGTTTCTCACATGTAATAGTTTTTATGCGAAAGATGATTTTGTATGGTAACTCGGGAAGTTAGAATATCTGATGTCGAGCACACTAAGCAAGAATTGAAAAACTTGGAGAATGTGTTCAAAAGAAATGGTTATCATGAAAAATAATTTAACATGACAGACTTAAAGGAAAGAAGAGGACCTCGAAAGAGGAGGAATGACAATGAGGAGGGAGAACGAAATATAACTGTCCATAAATTAAAGGGACCACAGAAAAAATTGTGAAAATTCTAAGAAAGGGTAATATCAAGGTCTCATTCTCTCCTCCCGACATGCTAAGGAAGATGTTGGACCATGCATAGGAAGCCATAAATCCAAGACTGTAAAGAAGTGGAGTATATTCCATCCCTTGCTCATGTGGGAAATAATATATTAGTGAGACAGGAATATCCTTTCAAGTTAGGGTTAAAGAACACTGCGTCGACATTAGACATAATCAAAGTAAAAAATATTCTTTGGAAGAACACTCCCAAGACTTAGGGAACCACATATGCATTGAGAATACTAAATTCATCACCAAAATGGAACATTATGGGAAAAGGAAGATAAGGGAGGATATAGTAATTGAACTAAATTGAAATAACCTAAATAGAGATGAAGGGTTAACAATTAGTGAATCTTGGAAACCCATATTGCATAATATCAAGAGAAACAATAATAGTCCAAATACATAAGGTTGACTACATGGAGTTTCACAATATTTGGATTATTATTTATTAGCTAAAAGATAAACTATCGATTGGTGAGCTTAGTAAACTCCCGAGGATGATCCCAACTGTGGGATTGAAACATCGAGAGAAGTTTCATAAATCTAATGTAGTTTTCTGATTATAATTCTAAATGATATGTGTAGCAAGAAGGCACTGACTATGAGGAAACATTTGCTCCTGTAGTGAGACTTGAAACTATACAAACTTTTCTTTCCATTGCATCTCAGTTAAAATTAAAAGTTTATCAAATGGATGTTAAATTTTCTTTCTTAAATGGATATTTGAAGGAAGAAGTTTACGTTGAACAACCTCAAGGTTTCATTGCTAAAGATAAAGAAGATAAGGTTTATAGGCTTAAAAAGACTCTTTATGGTCTTAAAACAGGCCCCTAGAGCTTGGTACTCTAGAATAGATAACTATCTTCACGATCAAGGCTTTGATAAATGTCCTTCTAAGAGTGTCGTGTACAAAAAGGTTGTGGGATCAGACTTTATCATTCTTTGCTTATATGTAGATGACTTGATATTTATGGGAACCTCATTATCATTTGTGAAGAAGTTCAAAGAGGCAATGAAATCCGAATTTGATATGTCTGATTTAGGCGAAATGCGATATTTTTTGGGTATGCAAATCAAACAAACAACTACATGTATATCCATTTATCAATCCAAATATGTTGAAGACTTGTTGAAGTAGTTTAACATGCAAGATTGTAAACTTGTGAGCACTCATGTAGTTGTAGGCAGTAAATTGATGAAGGAAGATGAAACTCCATTTTGTAATGACACTCTTTATAGATCTCTGATTGGCAATCTTATGTATTTGACAACCACTAGACCATACATTATTTTTGTTGTGAGTTTGGTTGCTAGGTTCATGCATCAACCTCATGAGTCTCATTGATGGGCAACCAAAATAATTCTCAGATATGTAAGTGGTAACAAATTTTTTGGATTGTTTTATAATGATACTAATTATTCCAATGTTGTAGAATACACAAATGCATATTGGGAAGGTAGTTTGGATGATTGAAAGAGTACTTATGGATATGCTTTTCTATTTGGAGGAACTCTTATTTCTTGGAGCAACAAAAAACACCCCATTGTTGCTCTATCTATAGCTGAAGTAGAGTATATTGCAACCACATCAACAAATACATAAGCTATTTGGATGGAAAGACTGTTTGAAGACTTGGGAACGAAAGTCAATAAGCCCATCAAAGTCTATTGTGACAATAAAAGCACAATCTCCATGTAAAAGAATCTAGTATTCCACAATAGGAGCAAACATATTGATATTCAACATCATTTAATTCGATATATCGTACAAAAACAATTCCTCTCTTTTCAATTTTGTCGATATGAGGATCAAATCACATAAATTTTTACTAAGGCTCTTCCAAAGGATAAATTTGGAAATATTAGATCGTTGTTGGGAATTAAAAAAATGATATAAAAGGGCAGATTGAAGGAATTGATGCCTAGTTTTTAGGCGCACCTGGACGGTTTTGAACTCCATATGTAAATTTAAAAACTACCAAGTGTTTGAGTTAAGTTTTCCACATTTTTTCCTCATTGACTGCATTGGGTCGTCAACGCAGTTGTTGAGCACTTATTTAATTTCAATTTTCATTCTTATATTTGGTGTAGAAAAAAGGATCGAATGCTCTTTTAATCTACAACGATTTTAGTTATGCTCACATAATAGAGTTGTGTTTTTTTTTCCTTTATGCAAACATAATGATGTTGTAATTTATTTTATCTAAAACATAGTTGTGATGTAGTGTTTTTATAATCTACACCAATTTTTCTCTCACATAGTGTTGTTGTAATTTCTTTTAATTGTATTGATTTACAACTTATTACCTTTGTTATATCTCACACAAAGAAAGTTTATAAGATGTATATTTTTATTAAAATCAGAGTATTTAAAGCAAAGCATTCTTTTAATCTCTTATGTACAATTTTTATGGGATTTTTTTAACTGGACATGATCTGAGTTTGTTGGGTGCGATTTTTAATAGTCAATTAATTTTTTTTTGCTCAGTTTCATTCAAGAATAGTCAAGATTGATTGAAAAGATGATAATTTGTCTTCTAAACTATTCGTACAAATGAAATTGTGCTATATATATATATATATATATATATATATATATATATATATATATATATATATTCTCCACAATAGCTCTTCTATCCAAGGACAAATTGAGTAAACTTTCATCTCTTTTAAGAGGCTTTCAACATAAATTATCCCTATATTTTCATTGAAATTTGTGGGTCTGAAAAATGAATTCAAATGAAATAAAATATTTGCAATGTCTCATGTTGACTAGAAGAACATTCAACAATGGAAGTTCCTGAGAAGTACAAATAACTAGTTTTAATGCAAATACATGTGGAAGGACACAACTTATGTGTTATACATGGGAGGCCATAAATTTTGATAGAACAATATCTGAGAAGAGGAATTATCTATCTAAATCAATAGGAACACTTTATTCTAATAAAACCCACAATGCATCCACTAGGATTTACATTAGACACTTAGTGCAACAAGAGAAACCCAAAATTTATGAGGACTGGGAGGTCACAGGAGCCAAGAAAAAGGCAGGGATGGTCATAACTGTTTTAAAGAAGGCAATGAGGTTCAAAATGTAATTGATTGTTTCCACGATACATCTTTGATAGGAAAACATCCAAAATCCAAACTCGACAAACTGACAACATAATAAAAATGAATTGAAATCTACATAATACAAACAACATATTCACTGGTTTGGGTTGCACTTGATTCCATGACAATCACAATTGGGTTTGTAGTACTCTGGGTGCGAAAGGGGGTCTGGAGCACTCTAGGAACAACAAGGGAGGAACATGGGATAGTTTGAATTAGGAGCTACTTTCCAACCACCTTGTATTGAAGGAGCACAGAGCTACCTTGACGAATTTGGAAATGGAGATGGAACGAGAGGAAAATGGATGGAGGAAACTGACTAAAGGAGGCGACCAGATGCAACACAGGTTCCGAGTGTCGAATATGTACCATATTCGGTGGCTAGTAAGTAAAAAACATAGAATAAGTAGTTTACGCCCTTGGAAACTACTCACAATACCGCCTCTAAAAAGTCTCTCCTTGCTAGAAAAGTTTGAGCCATGACCGGATGGTATTGCTCAAACCTGCTTATCTCCTTCCCTTCGGATAAATGTAGTAATTATAATAACAACATAATGCAAATATTTTACTTTTTTGTATGATGGAGTAAATATTTTTCAAACGAATAGCTGAAAATAATGAGGCCAGAGTGTAGGTTTTCACATTTAGTCATAATGTTGTTTGAGTTTTTTAGAGATAAACTGTGTATACAATATTGAAATGTCGAACGTTTCGAGTGGACACTAACTAAGGCCCTTGTGGAAAATGGTTATTCAACTTCTTAAGTTAAAAAGGCCTTTCGCTCAGTCCTCCATTCTAAATCTAAAAATTCTCATTGCTCTTCCCCACATTGAGCTCTCATTTCTTTTCTCGATATCCAAGGTAGTATGGATCACATCTCTAGTATTATGGAAAAAAAGAATATTAAAACTCTCTTTAAACCCCATAAAATCCTTAAACAATTATTTAGAACACTAAGGATAACTCTAATCTCATGCTTGGCCAAGGAGTTTAGAAAATTTCCTGCTCATGTGACAAATGATACATAGGCCAAACTGGTAGATCATTTAAATCCCGTCTCAAAGAACATATAGTTGATCCCTTCCATAATTGCATATCTAATTCACTTATCTCCCAACCCTCCCATAAATACTAATAATTGAAAATTTAAAATTGAAATTGAAAAACATCATAACAATTTTAATGGGGAAGATGGCTACAAACTTAGCCAATCTTGGAAACCCACTATTCATCATATTGATCATGAGCTTTTCTTCTTTTTAAATATTTTATTTTATTTTATTTATTATTATCACTGTCATTATTATCATTATTATTATTTAATATCCTCTTTCCTTTCATTTCTTGGTTTAATTTTACCTTTTATTATATTTATCCATTTTCTCCCTTTTATTTTTTTGCATTTCCTCATTTTTAGCCATCTTTTTAGTTACATGGATATACAAACTTAACAAATTATATTTCTTAAACTTTATTTTCAACCTTTTTCTTTTAATTTCAATCTTAACATTAACATTAAATATCTTTTATGCCCAACAACTCCTTTATTATTTTAATAATTTTTCACAACTATTGAAGCTCTTTTCAATTATTAACCTTAATTTGTAATCCTATAAATATCCACCCAAACACTCTTTTCTATTATTATTTCAACTATATTTGTTCCCAAAGATGGGTGGAGTGCCCACTCAAATATTTGGACATTTAAATATTTTATACACAGTTTATCTCCAAGAAGCTCAAGCAACACAGTAATGAGGTGATAATCATTTCAACAATGCTAAGCTCACTTGTACATTCACACCATGGAAAACTTGATCTCTAGAATGAAGTATGCAAAGTCGTCTTCTAGAAGAACAAATGGTTAATTTGATTGATCGTTATGTAGAGGGGATCTATAGCCCAGTATGGAAGATATGTCCATGTAACATAACGCAATAAAATTAATAATATTTTTTTATTGTGATTATCACTAATAATATATAATATAAAATATTAGTAAGTATAGTAATAAATTTTATTTTTATAAAGTTTTGAATTTGTAACGACCCCATCGTTACGTCTACAAGCGAAACAATCGTAATTTTTTTTTTTTTTTAATAACAGGACAACAACAACGATTACAACTAGACGAAACAACTGACGGCGAACACCATGCCCGTAGAACAAACAACAAAAACTAAGAATCCACACACTAGCACAAGGGAAACTAGACAACACATGTGTAGGACAACAGGGAGGAACGACTACCCGCCCGACGCGACATGCCACGCCTACAAGATAAGGGACCGTTTACCCCTCATGACACATTGACCTTGATGAACTAGACTAGATCCTCCGGGCGCGCTAACCAAACACATGAAGGTGTTCCACCCATGCACCCAAGGCAACTTACAACGCTCATCAACACTCACCCAGCATGTACCGACTCCGGCCAAGTTCTCATTCGCCGCTATCCATTAGGGTGCGCCATGATTCCCTGAGCAGGAATCATGTCATTCCCAGGTGATGGATGTGTCAATAACCTTGGTGCAAACATAATCTATCCGGACCAAAGACTCTAGAAAAATCTGACATGCTAGGAACCGAATACTGACTGGGATACTATACCTACCCCCACACAAAAGGTCGACGAGACACAAGAGGACGAAGAAAAAGGGGTGATGCCAGCCCACACGACATCGTCCCCGACCCCACCAATCACCCAGTCTAACCGATCCATGATTACATTCTATCTTATCATGGGTTCCATTCTAACGGGGCACGCCAAGTTACAAATTCAATAATGTGCCCGCTAAATAAACGTTAATACAATTAATCTTGCAAATCTAAGTAGTCAATACTAAAATTATAATTATAAATGCCCTCTAACCTCAATTATAATTCAATTCAACGAGTCTAAAAATCTGCAATCCAGTCCTTAATCACCAATCAATTTTAATCATTAACACAACCTAAATGGTCAATTCTATATTAATCCAAAATCTCCATCCATCTAGCCATTAACTAAATAACAATAGTAACAATGTTGATGTAGAATGCTACCATTAATACAAATAATATAGAAAATAACAAGGCATCTAACATGACAATTAACCTAACAATTAATATAGCAATAACAACATTACTACATCAAGGCAGAAAACAAAAACTAAGCATTTATTAACTCAATGAATCACCACAATAACAAGGCATCTAACATGACAATTAACCCAACAATTAATATAGAAAAAACAACATTAACTACATTAAAGCATAAAGCTACAACTATGCACTTATTAACTCAACAAATTCCACATGTGTCTATCTATACTCATTGTACCAAAAATGACAGCTGCCTACAACATTAAAGAAATCGGCTAAGAAGTGTAAATGCCATAACACCATATACAATCAACGAGAGAGCAAGGCCATAGACCTAATTAGATTTACTACCACATGCCTTCAATAAGAGTCACTACCAGGTAAAGGTAAAAACCCTAGCATAAACACCGAAGCATTAGTTGGCTACCTAGACTGAAGTCATTTACAGGTTAAAAGGCACAGTCATCAATTTAGGCAACTAGTGGCCATTTAATCAATAAGAAGGAATCTGCTGACCATTCCCAGTGTTGTAGCAATTATTCTGGCAATTAATAAGGCAATAATATAGCATTTAATATTGCAATTGATCAAGGCATTTAACTGTAGCAATTGTTCTGGAAAATAATAAGGCAATCTCGTGCCCCTTTCCAGCAAACTCATTCAACATTTAAGGCCAATTCATGGGCAATTACAACAAGCTTAGGCAATTGATTAGAGAAAATTCGTGGGTGTTTTTAAACAACAACTCAGTCTATCTATTAGAGAAATTTTGGGGGTGTTTTAAACATTGTTCTAGTCAACCTTCAAAGGGCAAAAAACGTGGTCAATAACAGAAAAACACAGTCATGATTTTAACTGCAAAGCCGTGGGCATTCAATTAGCGTTTCAGTCATCCTTCAAGGGAAAAAATGTGGCATCAATTACTTGAAAATCGTGGGCATTAACAAGAATCAAATTGTAGTAAATTTTAAATGCAAAACTCAGTCTTCATCAAGGGAAAAAATCACCCCAAAAGTAAAACGAATTGCAGTCTCAGTCAAGCATCGAAGGTAGTCTGGAAATTGCAAATTGCTATCTCGACTAGTGGTGGAAAATCACAGTCATAGGTAAACAGAACACCCACTCAATTCCCCTATTAACTAGTGAGGCATCAACAATTCGTGGAGGAAGAAGGAAATGCCAGAAATTACAATTCGTCGGGCAAAATTCGACCCCTCCCCAAAGAAACAGATTGCAGTCTCAAATGCATGAAATCAGTCTTAAAATGGCAATCGCCTTCCAACAGTTGAAATGCAAAAGAAGAAAAGGAAATCGGTGTTCAAAGGGAGTAAGTGCCATAAACCAAAGACAACGCAGAAATAAATTCATCTCGCATTACATAAAAATGTAGAGCTAATTTTTTTCAGCAATATATAAAAAAAACGTAGAGTTAGAATTTATCCTTCAATACAAATGAAGAGTTATAATTATCCAAGAATAAAACACAGGGTTAAATTTGATCCATCAAGATATAAAAACGGGGTAAAAACGAGATAACAATGAGATATAAACAAGCTGAGGTGGAAGAAAAACCTCGCTAACAATCAAATTTGCAGAGTTAGATAATCGCATCAGGGTGCAAAGCGAACCATCAACCAATGACAAACATCAGAGGTAGACGACTGACAGGAATATCCTTTGCTCGTCATCCTTGCACAAAAAAGCAGGGCGTTGAGATCCATAGGTCTATTAACGCCGAAGCGACGACCGTAGATTAGGCTCCTGACCGACTTCTCAGGCGAGGAATGATGAGCTAGGGACAAAAGGCAAAACAACCGCAATCTTCACAATCAATACACCACAGGGCGTTCAAGACATGCCGGGAATCAAAGGCCATGGGAGTTAATCAATCATCGAGCTATAGGCTATGGAAAAATTCAGTCATCAACTAGAACACTAAGACAATCAATTTACTTACCCAATTAAACATGCGGATCCAAAGCATAAATCCTACTACAATCTACCATGCAAATAACGAAAGCGTACCGTTGCCTGATCGACCGCTCTGAGTTGATGTCCCACGTGCTTCGTGCAACTCCCTCTTGCAAACCGATAAGACTTCACCGGTACCTCCCAGCCAACGCTAGGGGTACTCTTCTTCCTCCTTAGCCCCTCGAGCCGCAAAGGGGCCACACACACTATCCAGAGATTCAGCTAGCTCCCAACTTGCCTCGCAAGGCCAAACTACCACTCCTCATTGAGCTGGGTATCCCAACTCCCACAAGCTAAGTCAGTCAAGTATAGATTTCTGCGGCGTGACGTTACGCATAGCAGAAGAGATCCATCATCCTTATCCTCCCTCCATTATACAGAGTTTCAAATTCCTTTACCTACAAAATCCCATTTAATTTAATGTTTAATAAATTAATTCCTAAAAATCCTCTCCATACAAGTGTCACCCATCCCCTTCATTCCTCCATAAATTAATTTCTTAAATTAATTAATTACCCTTATTTCCCTCACCCACCTAGAGTCACTCCTAGAATCGCTCCTAGGTGTCCCCAAATTTCCTTACAGGTTTTAATGACTTTCCCCATTATTAATTTGCTAGTTCAGTTTAAATTAGAAAGTTCTTAAATGCAAGATACCTTACTAAGTTTGACTTTCTGTTTTTTCCCTTGTGTTTCCCTTTGCTTTTTATGTTTCCCTCTTTTCCTAGTTTCCTAATTATTTTAGATTTCCCTCTTTCCCCTTTTCATTTAGAACTCAAATTGGCAGGTGTAGAAATTAACTTTTTCCCTTTTCCCTTTTTCATTAATAAATTTTAAATTATCATAATATAATAAAACAATTATTTCCCCCCCTTTTTTTTAAAATTTTATCACAACATATTTTTATGAATCAATTAAATTTCTTACTCCCTTCTTGTTACAATATTAATGAGGATTATCATCATTATTTATTTTATTTTTATTTTTTTAAATATGTCTATACCTATACCTATAC
>SNQJ01S0008917.1:128081-139419 GCA_010110895.2 Picea sitchensis | reverse complement strand
ATGCCACCAGTATAATTTAGACTTAGACTTTAATTTTCGTGCTGGGCGACATTTTATTAGGAAAAATTGTTTTAAAAATTTCTTATCATGTTATTTATCCTAAGGTCATCTAGGTTCATTCATTTATCATTAACGACATGATGTGCCCTTCAGGACGCACTAGGTGCTCCAAGGGTGCCACTCACCTCTTTTTNAGTACGGCGTGAAGACCTAAAAACGGAACATATCTTACCTGGAACCCCGAAGGATGTCAAAGGAGCTCCGGCAGCTGCATACAGCACAAATAAAGCCAGCTTAAATAAGAAGCCCTAAAAGATAAACAAGTCTCCAATGACAGCTATTCTTTAAAGGTTTTCTCAGGAAAATACAAGGATAAAATACAGAGTGAAAAGTTTAAAGAACAAACTGCATATCAAAGGTCATCGTTACTCTTTAAAAATGAAAGAAAGAATAGCTAGACGTCAGAACTTTAGTCTCGATATATTTTATTCCTTGGAAAGAAGTTACAACACTTCCTTTATTTAAAGCCGGTCTTCGACGAAAAAAGGATTCGAAAGAGAAAATTTTCTTTAAAGAAGTTTAGCACAGTAATATGCAACATACTAGATCATAAACGAGAATCCTGAACTTCGACAGAGGTTAAATAATGTTCAAACGAAGTTGCAAACAGTACTCTTTAAAAAGTTATACATGTTGAGCGGTTCACTGCAAACGTATTCCGTCAAACAAGGTATTCCGTCGTTGTATACAAAGAAAATGGATAATCTCACGCCTTAATACTTCAAATTAAAGAAGAATCTAGCCAGACTCAAGCCTAAACGATTCAGTTGCAGATCCTTCAAATTTACTAGACAAATATTCAAGGCCGTATTTTTCTCTTTAAAGATGGAGGTAAGCATTATAATGAAACTCCAGACAGCTTTATAATGAAGCAGAGACTGTTAAAAATAAATAAAATACGAGAATCTTGAACAGAGGTCCAACATTTCATTACAAAAAGAAATCTTCTAAGCTTGCCCTACCACTACCAGAACCAGAGGTTAATAAGTGCCACTGACACAGCCACGCTTTTCATGTATAAAAGTTATTTAAATTTAGTTTTTAATTTCCTATACAGTTTGATTGGGCTTGATGATTAAGAATATGTATTTCCCCTTAAAAAGTATAAGTTCAAATCCAGAAGGGTAAGGTATGTATACCTTAGTAGACTTTACCATGAATAAGGTAAGGTAAAACATATATAAAAAGTTGATCCAACCAAACCAAAAATATGATCCAACCAAACCAAAAATATGAACCATAGCTTTACATATCCTAAAACCAAAAATATGAACCATAGCTTTACAGATCCTATAAAAAAAACTTCGTAAAACTGTTCGAAGACCATCAAAACTTTAGTTTCATGCACAGAACAGAGCAAAGACCAGACCTTTTACTTCCATGGAGCCACTAACTGAATCAAAGCTTCTAATAATGACTAAAAACAATGCCACAGGCAAACAAACTGTGATAGCAAGAAACTTTTGGAAATATAATATTCAAAACATCAATTTCCGCAAAGAAACAGAGCGCTTTACAGTTCAAAAACCAAGGAACACTGTCATTCACAGTCCATATCAACTCATACGCAACAAAACAAAATTATAAAAACCTGAACTCACCTGCGCATTGGCTCATGGACGGGATTTTGACATTGCAGGCTCTAGGAACAGCCAAGGCCTTCGTACGGTTGATAGGCAGCCCCAGGTTATTATTAGCAGATAGAGCTTGGCACAGGCAGAGCACCTTCGTTAAAACAATTGCAGAGAGCGCTATACAACAATCATTGGGCGGCTTCGTTTCATTGGTGCTTGTCAAAAGAAAGCTTTCACATGGAGACAAGCTCGTTATAGCGCTGGTACAATCATCAGAAGAAGATGATAAAGGAGAAGGCGTCTGTGCCACCACTCCGACTGCCATAAAAACAGCCATTAAAGCACGACCCCATGCGTTCTTCCCCATCCTGAAGGCGAAACCCTTAGAGACCAAAAATAAACCCTCTTAAGCTCAACAACGTGTATAAGATTACGATACCGGAAGCAAACTAAAACAATCAGACTCGCCTGGTACCGTATACACAGCAATATATGATAGCAATGACTAGGCACAAAAACCACGTAATTTCCCAATAGCGGTTTCGTGACGTCATACGCGGAGAATTTATTCCTAGTCCAGTCTTCGACAGCACTAATCTGCATAAAGTTTCAACGATTCGGGGCACTCGGACGACGCCGGTCATCTCACGGCAAGTGACTGGAGCCACTAACTGAAAACTACTTAATACAAACAACATATTCACTGGTTTGGGTTGCACTTGATTCCACGACAATCACAATTGGGTCTGTAGCACTCTGGGTGCGAAAGGGGGTCTGGAGCACTCTAGGCACAACAAGGGAGGAACATGGGATAGTTTGAATTAGGAGCTACTTTCCAGGCACCTTGTATTGAAGGAGCACAAAGCTACCTTGACGACTTTGGAAATGGAGATGGAACAACAGGAAAATGGATGGAGGAAACTGACTAAAGGAGGCGACCAGATGAAACACAGGTTTTGAGTGTCGAATATGTACCATATTCGGTGGCTAGTAAGTAAAAAACATAGAATAAGTAGATTACGCCCTTGGAAACCACTCACAATACCGCCTCTGGAAAGTCTCTCCTTTCTAGAAAAGTTCGAGCCATGACCGGATGGTATTGCTCAAACCTGCTTATCTCCTTCCCTTCGGATAAATGTAGTAATTATAATAACGACATCATGCAAATATTTTACTTTTTTGTATGATGGAGTAAATATTTTTGAAACCAATAGCTGAAAATAATGAAGTCAGAGTGTAGGTTTTCACATTTAGTCATAATGTTGCTTGAGTTTTTTTTAGAGATAAGCTGTGTATAAAATATTGGAAAGTCCATTCTAAATCTAAAAACTCTCATTGCTCTTCCCCACATTGAGATCTCATTTCTTTTCTTGATATCCAAGGTAGTACGGATCACATCTCTAATATTATGGAAAAAAAGAAACATCTCTAATATTATGGAAAAAAATTATATTAAAACTCTCTTTAAACCCCATAAAACCCTTAAACAATTATTTAGAACACTAAGGATAACTCTAATCTCATGCTTGGCCAAGGAGTTTAGAAAATTACCTGCTCACATGACAAATGATACATAGGCCAAACTGGTAGATCATTTAAATCCCCTCTCAAAGAACATATAGTTGATCCCTTCCATAATTGCATATCTAATTCACTTATCTCCCAACCCTCCCATAAATACTAATAATTGAAATTGAAAAACATCATAACAATTTTAATGGGGAAGATGACTACAAACTTAACCAATCTTGGAAACCCACTATTCATCATATTGATCATGAGCTTTTCTTCTTTTTAAATATTTAATTTAATTTAGTTTATTATTATCACCGTCATTGTTATCATTATTATTATTTGATTTCCTCTTTCTTTTCATTTCTTGGTTTAATTTTACCTTTTATTATATTTATCCATTTTCCCCCTTTTATATTTTTTTGCCTTTCCTCATTTTTAGCCATCTTTTTAGTTCCATGGATATACAAACTTAACAAATTACATTTCTTAAACTTTATTTTCAACCTTTTTCTTTTAATTTCAATCTTAACATTAACATTAAATATCTTTTATGCCCAACAACTCCTTTATTATTTTAATCATTTTTCACAACTATTGAAGCTCTTTTCAATTATTAACCTTAATTTGTAATCCTATAAATATCCACCCAAACACTCTTTTCTATTATTATTTCAACTTTATTTGTTCCCAAAGATGGGTGGAGTGCCCACTCAAAACTTTGGACATTTCAATATTTTATACACAGTTTATCTCCAAGAAGCTCAAGCAACACAATAATGAGGTGACAATCATTTCAACAATGCTAAGCTCACTTGTACATTCACACCATAGAAAACTTGATCTCTAGAATGAAGTATGCAAAGTCATCTTCTAAAAGAACAAATGGTTAATTTGATTGATCGTTATGTAGAGGGGCTCTATAGCCTAGTATGGAAGATATGTCCATGTAACATAACGCAATAAAATTAATAATATTTTTTTATTGTGATTATCACTAATAGTATGTAATATAAAATATTGATAAGTATAGTAATAAATTTTATTTTTATAAAGATTTGAATTTGTAACGACCCCATCGTTACGTCTACAAGTGAAATAGTCGTAATTTTTTTTTTAATAACATGACAACAACGACGATTACAGCTAGACGAAACAGCTGACGACGAGCACCACGCCTATAGAACAAGCAACAACAACTAAGACTCCACACACCAGCACAAGGGAAACTGGACGACACATGCGTAGGACAATGGGGAGGAACGACTACCCGCCCGACGTGACATGACATGCCTACAAGCTAAGGGACCGTTTACCCCTCATGACACATCGACCTTGATGAACCAGACTAGATCCTCCGGACGCACTAACTAAACGCATGAAGGCGTTCCACCCATGCACCCAAGGCAACTTACAACGCTCGTCAACACTCACCCAACACGTACCGAATCCGACCAAGTTCTCGTTCGTCGCTATCCAATAGGGCGCGTCATGATTCTCTCATCCAGAATCATGTCGTTCCCAGGTGATGGACGTGTCAATAACCTTGGCACAAACATAAGCTATCTGGACCAAGGACTCTAGAAAACTTCGACGCGCTAGGAACCAAATGTTGACTCGGAGACTATACCTACCCCCACACAAAAGGTCGACGAGACACAACAGGACGAAGAAAAAAGCGTGATGCCAGCCCACACGACATCGTCCCCGACCCCACCAATCACCCAGTCTAACAGGTCCATGATTACATTCTATCTTATCATGGGTTCCATTATAATGGGGCACACCAAGTTACAAAGTCAATAATGTGCCCGCTAAATAAACGTTAATACAATTAATCTTGCAAATCTAAGTAGTAAATACTAAAACTATAATTATAAATGCCCTCTAACCTCAATTATAATTCAATTCAGCGAGTCTAAAAATCTGCAATCCAGTCCTTACTCACCAATCAATTTTAATCATTAACACAACCTAAATGGTCAATTCTATATTAATCCAAAATCTCCATCCATCTAGCCATTAACTAAATAACAATAGTAATAATCTTGATGTAGAATGCTACCATTAATACAAATAATATAACAAATAACAAGGCATCTAACATGACAATTAACCTAACAATTAATATAGCAATAACAACATTACTACATCAAGGCAGAAAGCAACAACTAAGCATTTATTAACTCAACGAATCACCACAATAACAAGGTATCTAACATGACAATTAACCCAACAATTAATATAGAAAAAACAACATTAACTACATTAAGGCAGAAAGCTACAACTATGCACTTATTAACTCAACAAATTCCACATGCGTCTATCTTTACTCATTGTACCAAAATGACAGCTGCCTACAACATTAAAGAAATCGGCTAAGAAGTGTAAATGCCATAACGCCATATACAATCAACGAGAGACCAAGGCCATACACCTAATTAGATTTACTGCCACACGCCTTCAATAAGAGCCACTGCTAGGTAAAGGTAAAAACCCTGGCATAAATGCCGAAGCATTAGTTGGTTGCCTAGACTGAAGTCATTTACAGGTTAAAAGGCGCAGTCAGCCATTTAGGCAACTAGTGGTCATTTAATCAATAAGAAGGAATCTGCTGACCATTCCCAGTGTTGTAGCAATTATTTTGGCAATTAATAAGGCAATGATATAGCGTTTAATATTGCAATTGATCAAGGCATTTAATTATAGCAATTGTTCTGAAAATAATAAGGCAATCTCGTGCCCCTTTCCAGCAAACTCATTCAACATTGTGGGCAATTACAACAAGCTCAAGCAATTGATTAGAGAAAATTCCTAGGCATTTTTAAACAACAACTCAGTCCATCTATTAGAGCAATTTTGGGGGTGTTTTAAACAACGTTCCAGTCAACCTTCAAAGGGAAAAAACGTGGTCAATAATAGAAAAACATAGTCACGATTTTAACTGCAAAACTGTGGGCATTCAATCAGCGTTTCAATCATCCTTCAAGGGAAAAAACGTGGCATCAATTACTTGCAAATCGTGGGCATTAATATGAATCAAATAACAATAAATTGTAAATGCAAAACTCAGTCTTCATCAAGGGAAAAAATCGCCCCAAAAGTAAAATGAATTGCAGTCTCAGTCAAGCATCGAAGGTAGTCTGGCAATTGCGAATTGCCCTCTTGACTAGTGGTGGAAAATCACAGTCATAGGTAAACAAAACGCCCGCTCAATGCCCCTATTAACCAGTGCAGCATCAACAATTCGTGGAGGAAGAAGGAAATGTCAGAAATTACAATTCGCGGGGCAAAATTCGCCCCCTCCCCAAAGAAACAGATTGCAGTCTCAAATGCACGAAATCAGTCTTAAAATGGCAATCACCTTCCAATAGTTGAAATGCAAAAGAAGAAAAGGAAATCGCTATTCAACGAGAGTAAGTGCCATCAACCAAAGACAATGTAGAAATAAATTCATGTCGCATTACATAAAAATGCAGAGCTAAATTTTTTCAGCAATATATAAAAAAAACACAGAGTTAGAATTTATCCTTCAGTACAAACACAGAGTTATAATTATCCAAGAATAAAACACAGGGTTAAATTTGATCCATCAAGATATAAAAACAGGGTAAAAACGAGATAACGACCAGATATAAACAAGCCGAGGTGGAAGAAAAACTTCGCCAACAATCAAATTTGCAGAGTTAGATAATCGCATGAAGGCGTAAGGCGAACCACCAACCAAGGACAAACATCAGAGGTAGATGGCTGACAGGAACATCCTTCGCTCGTCATCCTCGCACAGAAAAGCAGGGCGTTGAGATCCATAGGTCTATTAATGTCGAAGCGACGAACATAGATCAGGCTCCTGGCCGACTGCTCAGGTGAGGACTAATGAGCTAGGGACGAAAGACAAAACAACCAAAATATTCATTATGAATACACCACAGGGCGGTCAAGACATGCCGGGAATCGAAGGCCATGGCAGTCAATCAATCATCGAGCTATAGGCTATGAAAAATTCATGCATCAACTAGAACGCTAAGACAATCAATTTACTTATCCAATTAAACATGCAGATCCAAAGCATAAATCCTACTACAATCTACCATGCAAATAACGAAAGCGTACCGTTGCCTGATTGCTCGCTCTAAGTTGATGTTCCGCGCGCTTCGTGCAACTCCCGCTTGCCGATCGATGAGACTTCACCGATACCTCCCAACCAACGCTAGGGGTACTCTTCTTCCCCCTTAGCACCCCGAGCTGCAAAGGGGCCACACACACTATCCAAAGATTCAACTAGCTCCCAACTCGCCTTGCAAGGCCGAGCTACCACTCCTCATCGAGCTGGGTATCCCAACTCCCACAAGCTAAGTCAGTCAAGTATAGATTTCTGTAGCGTGACGTTATGCATAGAAGAAGAGATCCACCATCCTTCACCTCCCTCCATTATATAGAGTTTCGAAGTCCTTTACCTTCCAAAATCCCATTTAATTTAATGTTTAATAAATTAATTCCTAAAAATCCTCCCCGTACAAGTGTCACCCATCCCCTTCATTCCTCCATAAATTATTTTCTTAAATTAATTAATTACCCTTATTTCCCTCACCCACCTAGAGTCACTCCTAGAATCCCTCCTAGGTGTCCCCAAATTCCCTTGCAGGTTTTAATGACTTTCCCCATTATTAATTTGTTAGTTTAGTTTAAATTAGAAAGTTCTTAAATGCTAGATACCTTACTAAGTTTGACTTTCTGCTTTTCCCCTTGTGTTTCCCTCTTTTCCTAGTTTCCTAATTATTTTAGATTTCCCTCTTTCCCCTTTTCAATTAGAACTCAAATTGGCAGGTGTAGAAATTAACTTTTCCCTTTTCCCTTTTTAATTAATAAATTTTAAATTATCATAATATAATAAAACAACTATTTCCCTTTTTTTTTTTAAATTTTTATCCCAACATATTTTTATGAATCAATTAAATTTCTTACTCCCTTCTTGTAACAATATTAATGAGGATTATCATCTTTATTTATTTTATTTTAATTTTTTTAAATATATATATATATATTTTTAAATGGATAGAAAAAATTATGCCACCAGTATAATTTAGACTTAGACTTTAATTTTCGTGCTGGGCGACATTTTATTAGGGAAAAATGTTTTAATAATTTCTTAGCACGTTATTCATCCTAAGGCCATTTAGGTTCATTCATTTATCATTAACAACACGATGTGCCCTTCAGGACACACTGGATGCTCCAAGGGTGCCACTCGCCTCTTTCTGTTTCTCTTGCGCGACGTGCCCTTCAGGACGCACTAGGTGCTCCAAGAGTGCCACTCGTCTCTTTCCATTTTTCTTGCATGACGTTCCCTTCAGGACGCACCACATGCTCCAAGGGTGCCACTCACCTCTTGATTGACTTGGTAGACATAAAAAACCCCTGGAGTCAATACTCTGCCAGGTGAACTTGTGGGAGACTAAGGGCCTCCAAGGAATAAGGCCCCCGCCTTATTGTGCGCCCCTTAGAATCATCGTGAGCGACTGTCGCAGTTTTCCCTCACGACATCGTGGGTCCTCTCGAATTAGGTAAACGTTAACCTACAGTTCGAGCCACGGCAGGAGTGTTAGTCGTCTGTGGCAGGGCTTCTGTCCACACCTCTCCCTCAACATCTGTGGTAGTCGTGCGTGACCCCTCTACTCCACATGTGAGTCTGGTCAGCAAGCTATCGTCAACTTGTATCATCAATGAATCCTGTCAACAATATATCCATAATCATATCATCTAATCAGATGCACTAATATCACATATAAAACAATCAAACCCCAATGGTTCACTCCCTGACTCGATTAGGAGTCCAAGGGATTCCATCGATGCCTCTGCATCCTCGAGCTCCAGAATCTTGCACACTCACTAAAACCAAGTCAATAGCACCTGTCTATGTCAATGTAGTAAAACAACATGTCATCAACCCATAACGCCTTATAATCAAAATCAAATGTTTAATAGTATAATAATCAGGATCACTTGCGAGTAAGTGTCCTCAAGGAATAAGTTCGCTCAGTGCGCAAGAGCGGGATGTTACATAATTAGTTTTATAATTTTTTTTATATGAGTTTAAATCGTTAAATTGAGATTTGATAGTATCTGGTTTCATCTATGAGATTAAGGTTAAATGTTATTATAAAGTACATAACACCATTGTAAATATCTTTAGTGATGACCACAAGAGAAACTCACTCTTTTACACATACTATATAAATTGAAAACACTTTTTGATCTTAAAGTAAGAAGCACGTACAATGCAAATAATGTTACCACTATAACCTCCAAGTGTGCCCATGAGGCCCCTTACGCGACACACATTGTAAGTCGGGGGGAGTTGAACTCGAAACCTCATGGAACTTCATTTTCACGGCACTTGCCAATTGAGTTGCCCCCCTGGGGCGTCCTATTCTCACTTTTAATTGACAACTAAGTTTTAATAAAATTTAACACCTTTTAATAATAATAATAGTTATTATTATAACTATTAACATTGTAAAATTTAACTATGACAATAACAACCAACCATAATTATTGTGGTTACTATAAAATTCTTTTTACATATTTTATATTATGGCTTTTACAATATTTCAAATTTCATGAGATAGTATTTATATAAATAAAAACTATATTATGTGATGAAGTTGGAAAGTACAATAAATTGTTATATAAATCATAATTAATAAAGATATATCCATTTTAAATATTAAAAAAAAGGTTTTCTAAACATTGTATTTTTTAATTTTTTTATTTGAATCTCATCAAATAAATCTGGGTGAAATCACTATTTTCTATAGTTTAAATTGCATTTTTAAATACATAAATGGATTCAATACCATAAAAAACCTACAAAACCACAATTAAAATATGTAGCTCTTCAATATGAAAATCCTTTTTTTACCAAACTAAACCCTATAGAGATTTGAACCATAAATTTTTGAATTATTTATACCTCTTTTGTGTACTTTATGCAACTTTTATTAATAAAAATTCCCACTACTTTTGTTAAAAAAAAATGTATTTAAATTTTCTAAATGAAATAAATTAAATTCACAATGAATTTAGGAAATGATACATAACCTTGCACATAGTCACCCTACATATGGACATGGCTTGTTATCACTTCAACAACTCCTATGAGTAACTGGAAGTATTTATCTTGTTGGGAGAGAAGGAAATGAGTAAGCTACTGGGATGGTGTTCGAGAGGACTTTGTACGTAACCCTTCATAGGGAATTTTATCATACTATGAATAATTTTCATTAGGGTTAATAAAATAAATTTAAGATGAATTTATTAATGTTATATTATTTATAAGTAGTCAAATTTTTTTATAAATTTGATATTTTTCAATGATTTAAAATAATGAGAAAGGATTTTGACATTTTTTTATTTGAAATCCAGTAAGAATAATTTTGGATTCATGGACTTGCATATATTAATCATTAACATTGCAAAATCACGTTGTAGTAGAGGTATTCAAGGGTGTTGAATCTATTTCTACATTAAAAACAACCATTTCAACAATACCAAATTGCAATTTCAACAAAGATTTTATAATCGGATTTGGATGATGGAAAACCCAAAAAGTTCAAAATTGTAGAATGTGTAGCCTTCTTATCTTAAAGTTCCTCAACATAGTAGAGTTTGGTATGATTTTTTTTTATAAATAAGCACTCGAGACAATATTGATGGTGTAAAATTAAATAAATTTGGTTTCTGTGCCACATAGTGTATACTATGTTATGTACGTTGATCTTTGGCCATAACTCCTTTAGAGCCCCCATACAAGTATATTTAGTTTTCTAAAGAATTGTAACCATTGTATAGTAGAAATATTACAATCATTTTCGCTAAGTTGTCACTCAAGTTAGAGTTAGTGCCTCACCATTTTGGATTTTCCTATTTGTAAGTATTATGAATGCCCGCAAACCAAGCAATGTAATATGTAAACATTGTACGTTGAAAATAATAAAATGAAATACATTGTTGATTGTAGACAGGTAAGGATCAGAGAAATGGGGGGATATTATTCCACAAGAGAGGGGGATTAATGGGGGTTTTGAGGAATTTTCATATGCCTCAAGTCTTAAGTCATATTCATTAATTAATTTGTCATTTATCCCTTTGACATATTAAGCACTCAAATTATTGAATTCCTATAAGAGGTT
>SNQJ01S0008917.1:101523-128071 GCA_010110895.2 Picea sitchensis | reverse complement strand
ACATACTAGTTCCAAGCGTATGGAAAACAGGGATGCTCAGGGCAAAGGGACATATGCAGGAAAATGACATTCGGGAAAAATCCTCCAGGGGCCAAAGGTGTCAAGACGTAGAGGCAAAGTGCTACAAGGCTTGCGTATAAAGCATGCTTCAGATGGTTCAGTTGAGAGCAACATGGAGCCGGAATTAGGCCAAAGATGCAAGTATGCAAACGCGGTTAACAAAACACACAATGGTAACGTCCTTCGATGTAATTTTAATGAGCCCAGAGAAGGTAAGATCAGTGGTTTTTCATATTTAGAGAGTCTGAAAAAATGTAAAAGGAGACTCCAATGGGGTACCTTTTTTGGAGGAAGTCCAATTGGTTCGAAAAGGGGTAAACTAGCACCGACAAGACGTCTATTCAAAACCATTTTAACGAGTGTGATAAAGACAAGATCACTCGACGATTTTTTCATTTTTAAGGAGTCTGAAAAAAGCTTAACTATGGACTTCGTCAGGTATGTTCTTCTGGATCATTTTAACGAGTGTGAAAGAATAGGGTCACTCG
Source organism: Picea sitchensis (assembly GCA_010110895.2). NCBI lineage: Eukaryota > Viridiplantae > Streptophyta > Pinopsida > Pinales > Pinaceae > Picea > Picea sitchensis. Next base: position 127,523 of record SNQJ01S0008917.1, on the reverse strand, counting down.
ACGATCTTTTCAATTTTAGGGAGTCTGAAAAGAGATTAACTATGGACTCTGTGGGGTTCCTTTTTCGTAAATTTAGTCTCTCAGACCCGAGAAAGGGTTAAAATTATATCTGAGAATACTCTTCTAGAGAACCGAGGCCTCTAGAGTATACCTTTGTTCGTACAGTTGACCATCCAGACCGAAAAAGGGGTAAACTACCGTCGGACAGACGTGCCTTCAAATTTCAGTTTAACGAGCGTGAAGGTCAAGAAGATCGCTTGGTAATCTTTTCATTTTTAGAGGGTCTGAAAAGGGCTTAAAAGAATACCCATGGGGGCTATGACTCATGTATGAAACTGGTTCAGGTAGAGCCCGCTGCTAGGCTCGGACCAAGAGTCTTTTTTATAGTCAACTTGGAAAGTCTCCCAAAAGGGAAGAAAACACAAACCATGATGTAAGTCCTCCCGCGATATAGAAACCGTAGTCATGGCTTCAAGGATAGCCTCATCTGAAGGCAATTCAAAATCCGAGAAATCACACAAATGAGGGTCGACAATCCCAAAGGGTGAAGTAAACTGACCATACTCCATATGATGATGGAAGTTCTGGCTAGGACTGGCAGAGTCTATCAGAGAAGAATCACGAGCACAAGGGCTTGAGGATCTACAAACAATGAGATCAGACTCAGAAGGATACTCAAGCCCACTTGGACCAAGAGAGGGAAGCAAGGCTTCCCATGCCCCCATTAGATAAACCAATGGATCAATTGTTGAGACCAAGTCTCGAGAGGGAACACATGATTGCACCAGTTCCTGCTCAGAAGCAATTGAACACCGAGGATAAGATGCCACATAATTAACCCGTGGCAGGGTAGAGTCTACACGAACGCTAGGAACATATAAAGGGGTAGTCTGAAATAATATTGAATTAGGATGGTGATTATTAGATGTCAGCGGGTCGATAGTGACAATGCTTCCATTATGAGGGAAATACATCACCTGGAAGAGCGTAGACACTACATCATTCATAACATATACATAATCACGCCCGAGAAGCATATTGAAATCTAACGGGCCTTGCACCACTATAACATCAACAAGGATAGTCTTCCCACCTAATGAGATAGGAAACTGAGGAAGAATCCCCAAATATTCACTAGGACGTCTATCAAAAGCCAACAGCTCATGTGAAACAGGCACAAGTTTGGGAGATCCCAAGACTTTTCAAACTGAGGATAAAATACTTGCAGAGGCTCCCTCATCCACAATACATCGATAATTTTTTGTTGAATTAACTTCAACCTTTATTTGAAAAGGTGCGGCAGAAGGAAGACAAGGCTCAACAAGGTCATTACAGTCAAAGGAAACCATCCTAGGGCTTGGAGGGGGTGTGCTCAGAATGAGCTGAATGCCCCCTTGTTCTGAAAGTATTGAACCAGAAATGCTAAAAACATAGTCGGTAGACACGTCACTCCCCAAAAGAAGAGTGGGATCATCCGATGACTGCATCAGCATGACCACTTTCACAACCAATGGTTGAATAGGCTGCAAGACTACGTGGTCTAAAGGAACCTCAGCCCCCAAAAGAGGAGTGGGATCAGTCGATGACTTCATTGGCATGACCACTTTCGCAACCAATGGATGAATAGGCTGCGAAACTACATGGTCTAAAGGCGCCTCACCCCCCAAAAGAGGAGTGGGATCAGTCGATGACTGCATCAATGTGACCACTTTTCAACCAATAGTTGAATATATGAGGAAACCTTAGCAGACTCAAAATCAGAAGAGCTTGTAGACAGGGACCACAATATTTGTACCTCTGGAATGCGAGGGCATAAATGAGTAAGGTGATCTCCCTTGCAAAGCTTACAAGGGAACTTAGGCTTACGTCCTATCCATCTAGGTTTCTCAATAGAATTAATGTCCCCAGCATGACTAGCAATGGTTGGTTTCACATCTCCAACATGACTTGCAGAGGTTAGTGATGGGTCGATAACATGACTTGCAGAGGCTACAGACCTATTACCAGTATGACTAGCAATGACTAGACTTTTTCCCCCAGCATGACTTGCAGAGGGTGGGTGTGTGCCCCTAGCATAACTTACAGAGGCTGGGTGTTGGTCTTCAACATGACTTGCAGAGGTTGTCGACCTATCTCCAACATGACTTGCAGAGGTTGGTGATTTCTTCTTCCTATTCTTCCTCTTTCTATTTTGTTTAGACTTCTGGTTACTAGTAACTTTACTTTCACCAGAGGCGGGAGAAGGAGGAGAAGACTTTGCTGACGAAGAAACATCAACAAGGTTCCCATGACATAAAGTGCTTAACTAAGAAGCATCAAGATCATTTGGGACATTTGGAATGGTACCCAACCAAACCAATAATCCCACATTCAACCCAGGAATGTACAAAGTGGCCATAAAAGGGACACCAACATTTCTGAAGAAAGGAAAAGCACAAGAATCCCCTTGCGAAGGGGTTCCTTGGTTGGTATCATTGTGAACTTTAGCCATGAATATATTATGCACAAGTTCTCCCTTTGCAGGATCATTCAAGTCCGTAAAAGTCTCACACACTGACTCTTGAAGAACCATTGTTATCAAAACAACACCTATAAAGAGGCGGCTCCACGTTTCTAAGCGAAAGACGGAAAAGTCCTCTCAACTGGCGGAGTGGGTGGTCTACCACCATAGCTCAGAGAACCAAATCCACAACTGAATAACTCACTATGGAAAACTAGGGAGCACAGAGCACACACTAAAAGTTCCTAAAGGAAAATCAAGCAAACGACTAACTAGTTGGAAGAACAGTTACACCAACCAACACTAGAGCAACTTACCGGTGCAAGTGCAACTTGAATACGGAAGCACCCTCCGGGTATACTCTGCAAAGAGTGGCCTGATGTCTGCCCTAGGTACTGCGGTATACCCCCGCAGTCACCTGTGTAAGTGCCTAAAATAAAGGCAACTAGGTTGTCAGCTTGTGAACAATCACCAGGCGGGTACAGACGACAGTCGAGTGGACCACAATGAGTAGGGTATCAAGCCCAAAACCTATCAAGGGTATCAAAAGCAAGTGTTCTGGAAGACAACTGAGGACCTCAAACATATTCGAGACCCACGAAGCTCCGTGGAAAATGCGATCAACAATATCCCAAGACAAGTCCTCTATATGCGTTCCCCACTATGCTTGGTCCAGCTTTGGAGGGGTTATCTCTGCTACCTTTCTGCACGCGACCTCATGTTTAGCCCCTATGTTAGAGGGGGGTCCTAGATAATTTCCACGTTACTGAACTTCTACACTCCTTAGCATAGACTCATATGTTTTTTTTATACCCTTGAAGAGTTTCCTCTCCAACCTAAATCAAGGCTCTAGCCTAATCTAGTTGATGGACCCTACAAACATAAAGTCTAGTAAATTTTAATTAGCATTCTTTTTACTGGCTTGATTTACTCAAAAGGGTACGGTAGTGCAACTGATGTTGTTAAGACTCTTGCAGAAAAAAGAAATGATAAGAACACTAGCAAAGAAGGATTATCTTTCTTATTTTTCTTTTGAAATGCTTTTAAGATGAGAAGAAAACACAACACTATGTTAATTTCTTTTTCTTTTTCAAATAAAAATGGAAAGAAAATGCCAAGAAAGAAAGTGACCTAAAAAGCCAAGTTTTTTTATTATTATATTTTCTTCCAATCAAAGCAGAAATAACAAAATATTCTAAAAGAGACTGATGAATGCAACTCATTTTTCTTAAAATTTCAAGCTAAAAATAAGTTTAAAAAGATAGGAAACACAAAAAATCTCTTTTAATGAAAAAGAAAGCTATGTTGTGATCAGACCTAAGTTGTCGACTGCTATGACAGAGACCAAGAACCCTGAGAGGTATAACTCTTGACATAATCTTTTTATTATTTAATGTGTTGCTGATAAGTTGAGGTATAATCTTGACATAAGTTCTTTTCTGAATCTTTTTAGATTATTATTTAATGTGTTGCTGATAAATTAACATGCATAGATATATAATATTTGATCAATCACACAGAATACACAGAGACACTGATTTTCCTAAGGAAACCCATAAAGAGAGAAAACCTCTTCTTCTTAGGATGTCAATCAAGCTCCAACATTCATGTACATCACAGTCTTTGAGCACTAACTCAAATATGAGGCTACAACCTCTGATAGCAAGCTACAACTTGTAGAGAGCACCAACTCTCAGATTTCTCTAGCACCAACTAGATGAAAGTACCAACTCCCAGGTTTCTCTAGCACAAACCAGATGGAAGCACCAACTCCCAGAATATCTTCTAGCACCAACTAGAATTTAGAGGACTACAATCCTGCCTAGCACCACCCTACCACCCTGATTGAATCTTACAAAAACTTTCTTACTTGATCTGTCTCTGATCTGATCTGTTGTAGCTCAGAGTCTCATTTGACTTCTTCAGCTTCTATGCGCTTATACACTTCTGCATCTTTCTTCATTTTATGCTCTATGTTGCTTCTTCATGCTATGTGTTGCGCCTCTGCTATATGCTTCTGATCCTGCACACAACCTCCTTCTACTCGCATGAACAACTACAAAAAAAAACACTTCCTCTCTTCTTTGTTCTGCTTTTTTATCACACCAAGACCTCTACCACCTCATCCATGCAACTCTTCACCTTCTTTGGCAGTTATCCACAGGTTGTTCGTCATCAGAGGTCGTTATCCTGAGATTCTTGGCTTCTTTACCAGTGTGACCCTTCCTCTTCTCTGTTACAGTTACTGTTCATCTGACAGTTATAGGAGGTCTCTTCTGACAGTTACTGGAGTTCCTCGCGAAGAAGATTCTTGTGAACTTCACCTGCGCGAACTAGCACCGGGTGCAAGTTCCTCTTCACATGTCCACAGGCTATGACCACATGATAACAAAAAAGGCACTACACGACTTTGTGTTTCGTGATCTCATGAGTTATCTCTCCTCCATTATTCAAAGTCCGAGCTCCAGAACTCTGAACTTTGTCATGTCAGATCAACAGCCGATGGCATTCCTTGATCGACGGTCCAGATCTCTTCTTCGCACTTCGAGACTTTGAGACTCACGATGTCGGAGGTTAGAGCACCTCCTTTCTTCGATTCCCGAATTTGTGCTTGCGTTGGATCAATGGCCCAGATCTCTCTGTGATCCAACGGTCGAGATCAATTCACAAACTCGGACTTCGCGAGTTCATGTCTCGTGCATTTACTCCTTCCTCTAGATTTCGCGATTTGTGAATCAGCGAAGCGCTGATATCTCGCCACGTGTCCTTCCCAGCACCAACGGCTAGGATTTCCTTCGCGATTTTGAACTTCGTGAGTTTCCACTCTTCTCCTTGCAAATATTTCGAAGTCTGAATCATCGAACTCTCAAATCTGCTTCCACCTATCCCCCTCGATGATGGACGGTTCTGATAGACCTCGGAACTTCGGGACTTCATGAGTCTGCTTCTCCTATGCACTCTAAAGGAATTAAGGCCCATGCACTTACCTCTAGATCCAACGACAGTTGGTCCATGTGCTCAGATCTAACACCTGAGATCTGTTCTCCCCCTCTATGCACTCATTCCTCCTGTCTGGACTCTGATCCAACGATCCAGATTCTTCACAGTGCTCAATCCAATGACCATTGTCACTCCTCCTCCTGAGCTTACGATCTCTTCTAACTTTGAATATTTTCTAAGTATTCAAAGGTTTCAGCCTCCAACCCTTCTCTTGAGAGACTGGTTGAAGGGTCTTATCTTCTCTTTTTTGTTTGCCATCAATGACAAGCACACTCTTCCTGTAAACATAACAACAGTTTTCAATGTTGTTGACTTGTATGAGTATAGAGAATGAGACACTATGTAAAAATATTAGCATGCAAAAAAGGAAAGTTTAGAAGAATATTGGTGCCAACATAAGCCAAGTAAGAATCCATATGAGATAAAGAGTATTGTAGATGAGAAAATGAAAAAAAAATAAAGTATTATGGTATACAAGAAATATATATGTAAGTGGATAAACAAATGAAATCAAACAATACTTAGATTTCTAAAGCAAGGTATTATAAAATTCACAAGGGGAAAGCAATTGCAAAAGAAGATGAGAATGGAGGATCAATGCAAGGATGTGCATTGTTTATTCATAAGAGAGCCAATGCAAGAATCATCATGGCATAGGTGAGTGTTATTACAAAATGAGCTAGATCACTAAATGAGGAAACCCTAGATAGGTTTGAGTCACATAACTAAGCTCAAAGAAAAATACTCACAATAACACCATATGATATTATCATTGAATAAATGGTGCATATATTACAAAGGAGTTTACCTCCTTATATATCATTATTCGTTAAGAAAATCATTTCCACTTATGAATGTGGGATAGTTTGCTTTACACAAAAAGTGAACACGAACATATTCTAAAGTCATAAAGTGACTTTATTACACAATAATCTTTATATCTCTAATACCCCCCATAAGGCGTACGATTCTGAAAAAAGCTGAAATCAAATACATATATTGAATGTAAAACACACAAATTGAACACTAAACATTAGTAACATCCTTTAGAAGCTTCTTCTTTGAACACGGTTCTTGGACCAGTTTGAGCTCCATCAAGGTGCCTCATAACCCTCATAAAGGTGTAGTTTCTCAGTTGAATTCCTGAGTTCCTGGATTCCACCTCCCTGAACTCCCGAATCACAAATATCCTGAAATAAATTACTAGACACCAATCGTCACACAACCTCACTAGTAGACTACAATCTGCATGCATATCCCTCCAACTAATGACGGATATTTCCCTAAATCCACAACTTCTGAACTAACTGGGAAACAATATATTTTGAGTTGATAATTGATCCCTTCCTATCTTCAAAGTGTGGGATTCCTAAAATGCATAAAATTTATTTTCTTCAGGTAGATTCTTCACCACTGTCAGTGTCCTGTGGATCTTCAATCATGGATACACTCGCTATATGTTGTCTATCTTTGACTTTTCCCTTAATAACACTTAATGCAATACCAAAAACATAATCACCATAATCTAACTGATCTCCTACCAGTGCTAGTACCAAGTCTTCCCAAAAATTTCCCGAGACAACCTTAGTCAACATAATTATCAACTTCCTACCATTGCAATTTCTCGGGTCCTCCTGCAAAGGTCGAATACCCAAGTTATATTGTTTTCCCTTAAAATATTGTAGTAGTCTGCATTCACATCTACAATAGATTTTGTTGTTGCATAATATGATTTCCAACCATTAACGTCGTTGGTCGCTCGATGCATAAAAGAATGCCATGAAGAGAGAACACAAGCTCAGATAATCCAAATAACTGAGAGTGTGTGTCATTATTTTGGGAACTGGTTGTGCCATCATCGATGCTCCAACGAATGTTGTGACAACCTCTCAACCCATTCATCGTTAACCAAATTGGTGGCCCAAACTTCTATCTACCTAGACTCCCTTAGCAATATTCAATAAAAACAGAAAGGCAGATTGAAATCTTCATCAAATTCGTTCTGTAAAAGAGGGACCCACGATCACCATAACTTATTTCGTCACCTCAACACTATTGTTGTCCATTCTCAACAATATTTCCCATGAAAAAAAAAGCAGTTAAAACCCCAAAGACGTTTCTCAGGCCCTACGATGAGTTCAAGTTCCACTTGACAAATATTTGATAAGAAATCGATGAATTTTGGTGCTATTTATGAGCCATGTTATCCTCCTTTCCCCCTGGTAGCAGTCCCAAGTTACCTGGCTCCTAGAGAAAACACATATGATCTAGGTAAAATGGAGAGTCAGAAATAAATCCGTGGTGGCGGATACTCGAATTGTGGCGCTTTGTGGCTCTCAGACTATTGAACTCGCAAGAGTGGAAACCTTGTCTTTCAAAGGCCCAGGACTCTTAATATGACTTCCTGCTCTAATACCATATTACAAAATGAGCTAGATCACTAAATGAGGAAACCCTATATAAGGTTGAGTCACATAACTAAGATCAAAGAAAGATACTCACAATAATCCCATATGATATTATCAATAAATAACCAGTGCATCTATTACAAAGGAGTTTACCTCCTTATATATCATTTTTCATTAAGAAAATCATTTCGACTTATGTATATATCATTTTTCATTAAGAAAATCATTTCAACTTATGAATGTGAGATAGAATGCTTTACACAAAAGTGAACATTAACATATTCTAAAGTGATGAAGTGACTTTATAACACATTAAGCCTTATATCTCTAATAAGTGTGACACCAATGAGTGAAACATGGGAAGTGTGACATAGATGAGTGCAACAAAAGTTGAAGCATGGGCATGGAAGGAGAAAAGAGCATGGAATAGTTCAAGGGTAAATGAAGAAAGCACGCAACTCTCTGAGGAAAGAGCATATGGGATGTTAAAGTAGTAAGAATTGAATTTAGTATAGTATGGAAATATTTAGAGCACTACCAGAAGCATGCATGTTGAGGGAGCACGTTAGGGAAGGTAAAAGTTCACTGTGGAAGTTAAAGAAATAGAAACATATATGTAGACTTCCAATGGGCGTTGAAGAGCCAGATTGGACACAAAGATGTGAAAGACGAAAATGAAGAGTCTTGAGAAGATAGAAAGTTAACCAATGAGTGAATAAATAAGGATGTTGTCACTTGATTCGATTGAACAATACCCAAGAGATAAAGAGATATAGTTGTAAAGAGTTGGTCAACAATCAAAGTACCGTGATAAGGAATATTTTTATATTCTGCACATATCTTCCATTTACTAACTAATGAGACCAAGTAGATATATTTCCCTATGACCATGAATTTTATTTGTACTGAGCATTTAAGGTTCTAATTTGTATCTCTGCTCTAACCAAGATTGTTTCATATCATTGAACTTAGTCTATAGAGTTCAAGGTTGTAGTTATTTGGGCCTATTATGCCCTCATATTTGCCATATGTGTTTAATAGTAAGGAAAGTAATGGATTCATTAACAATAGAGATGGTGAAAGGGTAAAGTTGTGGAACTCGGTAGCACAAAAGTGCATGCATAGTCAAGATGTTTATCTTTAAATAAAAAATAGTGAACAAATTCAACAACTTGACGATGGTAACGACAATGCAAATAGTTATAATAACCATTTGATGAAGCATACAATGGAAACAGTATTAGTGAGGGCATTAATGTTTAAGGAGAAACCTACTTAAGAGAAAATGACTTGAGACATACTTATGGAAGAAGAGCAACAAATTAATGGAAAACCACTCATTGAAAGATCCATGAGTGAAACCCCAATAATATTATGGATTCTCACCAAAGAGATACGGTTACTTTGCCTTGATTGCATCAAGATAAGACCCCAAGATATTTGGAGAGGCTCTTTGAGGTGAAGAGGCTAGTTATTGGCAACGAGCAATGGAGAGATGATGGCATTGAAATCGAACAAGGCATGATGGTTGGAGACATTACCAATCTATATGAAACTCGTGGGCATCAAATTGGGTGGATCTATCAAAAAGTAAAGGTCCAAGTAGTAGCAAAAGGTTACTCATCAATTAAAGTGATAAATTATAATGAGTTTGAGTTATCAAATTAATGAAGTATTAACTCTTAGTAGAGTTTGACATGAATGTTCTGGACAAGGTACATTAAAGCTTGGCCTTGGTAGGGAGGAGAGACTGCAAAAACAACAATTTTTATTAAACCAACAAAAACATGTCGAGGATATACTCCGTCAAGTTATAATGCAAGATTACAAATTTTTAGACACCAATTCCAGTTCGAGTGAATCTTTCAACAAAGATTTGTCTAAAGGAAAAAGAGGAGGTAAACCATATGGTTACAATGCCTTATCTAAGTGCAATCATTTCTCTCATGTATGTGATGAATTGCACAAGGTCGAACATTCTTGTGTAGTGGGAATCATGAGTAGTTCTTGTTGAATCATGGCAAGGAGCATTGTGCAGCTATGAAGAGGATTTTCAAGTACATTTGAGGTATCGACGATTCTGCAATTTGCTAACAAGGTGATTGCAACCACAAGTTGCATACAATAAACAATAGATATGTACATTATTCCAATGGTCGACATAGAATTTAAGCAATTAACAATTTAATACCAATACTTGGAGAATCATCAATTATGGGATGTAGGAGGTAGTATGATGGACCGTGAAAGGTCATCTTGAAATAATGTCTTATCAATATTATAACTTCCATGGAGTTAAAGGAATTAAAGAAGTATAGAACTTTGGGGTATGATTCTTATCCATTTTAACTATCTATCCACCTTAACCAATAAAAAAATATTTCCTTCCATATTTCTAACCTATTATCTGTTAGTCTAAACCTTGCATTTGACAACTAAAGATTTGAAATCTTAGTACTAACATAAAAAAAAAACACAAGATGTCAATAACAAATCATATATAAGAGTAATTTATTAAGTAGGCAACGAAGAATGTTAGTGGTATTAAGTAGACATAGAGGAAGGGAGTTAGTAATCGATGCAAATGTAAAGGTAAGTGTTGGATTAACCGAATGCTTAATGTAAATATTTTTGAAGGATTTTATTTCACTTGTGTACTCATATTTATTGTATATGCTAATGAATTTCTAGTGTTAAAAAGTATTACAATGTGCATTGATCATATTTCACTTTGCAGCATCAATATTCTATTATTTATTTTATATTCTACAAAGTAACATAGTCAATTAAATATGATTCTACTACTTAAGAAGATAGAAGAGTGAAGCTCTCCAAAAGCATGTGCACAACCATATTTCTAATTGTATTACCAACAAAGTATATTGTTAAGAATTGAAATTCAAGTACTTGGGATAAATATGTTTATATTATCTATTTAAAATCAAATCAAAAAAATTCCATAAATCTTTGATTTAATATACTAAACTGTGTGAACCAACATGATAATTTTGAATATTTGATGAGTAAATTAGGCCTTCATTATGATCTAAACTTAAATAAGTTTGAATGTACACCATTTAAGACAACGATAAACTTATCTAGGGGTTCTATATATTTCAAAATAATTGATCAAAGCATTGAATAAGAAAGGCTAAACTAAAAATTTGAGAAAACAAAAATTTGATAAAAGTTAAAAACATACATTTATGAATCATCCTGAATGGACACATCCTTCCCAAATCTGGGTGTTTCCTCCTCTTCCTCCTCAATCACAATCTCCCTCCCAAGCACACTCTCAAGTACTCTCTTCTCCACATTAGCCTATATAACACATTTCAAATTTGAAAATTTGAAAAAATAAATTTAAATGATTATAACACATTAAATTTAAATGATTTTAACATACTAAATGATACCTGTGAACTCCCACCCTCTTCAAACTCTCACGATGACAATTGAGGCAAGACTCCCCAAATAGTAGGAGATGGAATATGGATCAGTGAACAACACAACTAAGAACTAAATCTAGGATTCAATGTGTTCACATTTATACAAAATTATAAATGTTGTTGATCTCTTATTCAAAAGATTGGAGATTGAACAACTAAAGTGCTAATCTATAGATATTAGAAAACACATACCTGATTCAACCTATCCAAATTTAAACTTGTGGAATCATGTCCCCTATTTACTGGATATTCATTTAACATATCTCCAAACTACAATTAATGAAAATAACAACTTAATTATTTATATAGATACAATGATATCTAAATCTAGAATTAGAAGTAAACTATCCTAAAATGCGTCAAGACTCATAGATAGATAGCATGGAACTTCCACATATATGGTTGGCCCAAAAGAACATCACAGACATCCAGCGGGGTAACATCACATAATACCTCATCCTTGAAGGGTCAGATTTTGTATGAAAATCGACATTGTTGGATGACATGGAGATCTCGTCCCCGACGAAGCCACCTGATGTTGTATGGTTGTGAGTGCAGTGTTGTCGACAATCCCAATTGTTTGACAACCTCTTATGTGATGAGTTTCTTTCATCTTTCGTTATCAACAATGAAATGCAACGGGGTCCCTTTCAACCACATCTATGAATGGAAGAGGCGCTCCCCCTCTTCAGAATCTGTTGGTTCTTCTAGTTGAATTGTTGTGGTTGTGACATTAGTTGTAGGGTATACGTCGATGATCTGTGTTCTACCAATGTTTTCTAAATCAGTTTATGAATTTGGGTTCGGCTATTTCTCTTTGATATCAGACACCAATGATTGTTTTGAGTGACATTCATTGGTGTTGTGCCAGGGGATTTTGTAGAAATCGCACTAATTTCCAATGTCATTCTTTGTCTTTACCTTACCCTTCTTTCCTTGTGGCTTGGACTAGTTTTGAGAAGTTGTTTGTTAGGGTCGTCTTTATCATACTTTGGTTGTTGCATATTTTCAGACACAAAATCATGTTTGTTATAGTGCCTAATTTTTTTCTCGATTTTGAGAGCATATCGATAGACAACTCCCAATGATGAGATGTCTAGAAATTACATTTCAATTTGGATGTACATGGGTAAATCCCCATGGCATTTCAAAACAAAATATCGCTCAGAACCTTTCATACCCATATTGGTGCACAAGGTATGGAAGTTATTGGTGAACTCTGGCACCACTTGGCCCCTCTCTTGACGCAACGTGGTCCATCTTATGTACCAATCATCATAGTTACCAACAGGGTAATATTGTTCCTTAACCGCATCCACACAAAAAATCCCAAGTGGGCTCGCCCCCATATATTCCAGACTCCTCTGTGGAAATTTTCTCCCAATAAGTTTCCCACCAATGTTTGACATGGGGGAGAGATTTAAGGAGTGTGAAGGTGATCGTTTCCCTATCGGAAAATTTGTGAAAAGAGAAATAACATTCTAGCATATTTAACCATTTTTCTAAGGCATTTGCATCTATATGTCCTTCAAATATAGGAATATCAAAATTAACTTGTACCTTGAAAGGAGAGGTGCCTCCAAAGTGGTCGCTTGATGAAGACACATCGGTTGTTATCGGCAAGTATTGAAGGATGTGGGAAAAATCCTCCATCATTATGTCCCTATGTCGCGTGAGAGCTTGCTCAAGCAACATATTAATAGAATTGTTTTCTCTATCATTTTTATTTTCTTCCACCATGGAGGGTTTCTTGGGCATGCGAGAGATATTTTCCTCAAGAGATACAAATTGAGACCCAACTTGCTATACTCAAACCTCGTCAGGAACATGCACTAAAAAAATGATCAAGAGCATCCTACTCTGAAAACACTGATCCGAATTATTTTTGGCACGAAATGAGAGTGGAGATATAACACGGTAATATACAGAGATATCTCTGATATCCAATAATATAACACAATTATATCAGATATTCAACCATAAACACACAGATACAATAATAAGCAATTTCTATTAATGAACGAAATGTACAAAACTGTAGAAATACAGAGCGAAAGACTAACTAGAATGGTGGTAGCTTATCTCTGATAAGAGATGTGACGGTTAATCACATTTGCAAGAATATGATTTACAATGAGACATTAAAGGAATTTTTAACATAAAGAAAATCCAAAGAACTAACCCCGGAACATGAAAATCCAATAGTTTTGTGGACCTCGTTTTGGGTAGTTTGGTGTATCAACTTCTCGGGGGCGTAACTTTGGAATACGATCTCCATTTGGGGTGAACGATAGCTCATTGGAAAGGTATCGTCAAGGAGATTAATTTTAGGGGCTCAATTAGAGTCTTTGGCCATCATTGAGGTTCCTGATCCCAACAAAATTTCATTTAGGCCCTCAAAATGGCCTCGAAAGTTTAGGAACCGAAAAACTGCTAAAAATAGTAAGTTGCCAAAAAAATATTTTGAGCCATTTGGAATAGGTGGGTGGCCACCGATATCCACCTGGATCAATCCTCCCTCCTTAGGAAGTAATGGTCTCCATTGCATAGAATGCCCGGGGGAGAGGGAAAAGCATTTGTTGAATCTGCATCTTTATGAATTGCTTGTCTTGTTGGAGAAGTGGCGTTGCTTAGCTTGTTGAAGGTTGTCACGAACCTATGCCTGGAAGGGTTGGACCTCTTTAACCAGTCTATATACATGAGATAATTGTGTGCAAAATAAATCCTTGTGCTTTGCTTCAATATTTTCGACCTGCTTCTATTGGACAGAAGGTGCTTGGACTGAGGCTGCAGTGGTTTTCTTCTGTTCACCTTTTGAACAGACTATGAAGAAGAAAAATTGTGTAGTATGAGATACTACCTTGAGGCACTGTTTAGGTGGGACAGTAGTTGGAACTACCTCCAGTATCCTATAGAGATGACCCCCCAAAGTAACAATGACACTACGAGGTCGAGACTCATAGATAGCATGATGATTCCACATATATGGTTGGCCCAAAAGAACATCACAGACATCCAACAAAGCAACATCACATAATACCTCATCCTTGAAGGGTTGGATGTCGTATGACAATCGACACTGTTGGTTGTCATATAGATATCATCCCTAGCGAAGCCACCCGATGTTGTATGGTTGTGGGTGTGGTGTTGTCAACAATCCCAACTATTTGACGACCTTTGTTGAGATAAGGTTATTATGGCTTCTGCTATCAGCAATGAAATGAAACGGGGTCCCCTTCACCCACACCTATGAATGGAAGAGACACTCCCCCCCTTCAGGATCTGTTGGTTCTTCTAGTTGAATTGGTGAGATCTCTATAGTAGCAGTGGGGTCTATGTTGATGATTTGTCTTATGCCAGTGTTTTCTGAATTAGTTTCTGAATATGGGTTTGGCTTTTTCTCTTTCATCTCGACCACCAATGACTATTTTTCAAAATTCATTGGTGTTGTTCCAGGGACTTTTATGGAAATCGCATCACTTTCCAGTGTCATTCTTTGGCTTTCCCTTACCCTTATTTTCCATTGTCTTGGACTGGTTTTTGGGAGGTTGTTTTTTAGGGTCGTCTTTATCATACTTTGGTTTTTACGGATTTGCAGACATGAACTCCCATTTTTTCTGAGGCCTAAATTTATTCTTGATTTTGACAACATATCGATATGCATCTCTGAGCGATGAGATGTCCAGAAAATCCATTTTAGTTTGTATGTACCTGTGTAGAGCCCCAGAGTATTCCAGAACCAAATTTCGCTCAGAATATTTGATACCCATCTTGGTGTGCAAATTATGGAAGGTATTGGAGAACTCTAGCACTGCTTGGCCCCTCTCTTGACACAACTTGGTCCTTCTCATGTACTAGTCATTGTAGTTACCAATAGGGTAATATTGTTCCTTAACGACATCCACAAAAAAATCCCAAGTGGGTTCAACCCCATATATTCCAGACTCCTCTGTGGAACTTTTCTCCCAGTAATTTTACCACCAATGTTAGACATAGGGGATAACTTTAAGGAGTGTGAAGGTTATCTTTTCCCTATCGGAAAAATTGTGAATAGAGAAATAACCTTATAGCAAATTTAACCATTTTTTCTAGGGAATTTGCATCTATTTGTCCTTCAAATAAGGGAATATAAAAATTAACTTGCACCTTGAAAGGCAAGGTGACTCCAAAGCGGTTGCTTGATGAAGACTCGTCGATTTTTATCAGCAGACATTGAAGGATGTGGGCGAAATTCTCCATCATTTCGTCCCTTTGTCACATGAGAGCTTGCTCAAGAAACAGATTAATAGATATGTCTACTTTGTCATTTTTATTTTCTTACACCATGGAGGTTTTCTTGGGCGTGCAAGAGAAATTGTCTTCAAGAGAGACAAGCTCGATACCCAACTTGCTATACTCGGACCTCGTCGGGGACATGCACTGAAAAAACGATCAAGAGCAACCAGCTCTGACACCACTGATCTGGATTATTTTCAGCATGAAATGAGAGTGGATATATAACATGGAAATATACAAAGAGATCTCAGATATCCAATAATATAACATAAATATATCAAAGATACAGTAATACACAATTTCTACTAATGAGTGAAATGTACAAAACTATAGAAATACAAAGTGAAAGACTCGTTAGAATGGTGGTAGCTTATCTATGAGAAGAGATGTGACGGATACTCACATTCGCAAGAAGATGATTTAAAATGAGTCTCTAACGACCTTTTTAACATAAAGAAAATCCAAAACCCTCACCCCGGAAGATGAAAAACCAATAGTTTTGTGGACCCTGTTTTGGGTAGTTTGGTGTATCAACTTCCTGGGGGCGTAACTTTGACATACAATCTCCATTCAGGGTGCACAATAGCTCGTTGGAAAATTATCATCAAGGAGATTCATTTTGGGGGATCAATCAAATCATTTGGCTGTCACATAGGTGCTCTATCCCAAAAAAAACTTCATTTAGGCCCTCAAAATGGCCCCAAAAGTTTAGGAACCGAAAAAATGCTAAAAATAGTAAGTTGCCAGAAAATTGTTTTGAGCCATTTGGAATAGGTGGATGGCCACCGATATCCACCTAGATCAATCATCCCTCCTTAGGAAGAAATGGTCTCCATTGAGTTGCGTTTTCAGGTGAGAGGGAAAAGCATTTATTGAATCTGCATCTTGATGAATTGTTTGTCTTGCTGGAGAAATGGCCTTACTTAGCTCGTTGAAGGCTGTCACGAACTTGTGGTTGGAAGGGTTGGACCTTTTTAACCAGTCTAGATACATGATATGACTGTGTGTAGAAGGAATCCTTGCACTTTGCTTCAATCTTTTCGACCTGTTTCTGTTGGACAAAAGGTGTTTGGACTAAGGTTGCAGTGGTGTTCTTATGTCCACCTTTTGAACAAACTGTGAAGAAGTTGGATTTTGTAGTACGATATACTACCTTGAGGCACTGTTTAGGTGGGAAATTTGTTGGAACTACCTCTGGTATCATTTAGAGATGACCCCCTAGAGTAACAATGACACTATGGGGTTGAGACTCATAGATAGCATGGCGCTTCCACATATATGGCTTGCCCAAAAGAACATCACAGACATCCAATGGGACAACATCACATAATACCTCATCCTTGAAGGGTTGGATACCATATGAAAATCAACATTATTGACTGACATGGAAATCGCGTCCCTGGCGAAGCCACTCGATGATGTATGGTTGTAGGGGTGGTGTTGTCGACAATCACAATTGTTTGACGACCTCTTGTGAGATGAGGTTATTATGTCTTTTGTTATCAACAATGAAATGCAACGGGGTCCCCTTCACCCACATCTGTGAATGGAAGAGGCACTCCCCCTCTTTAGGATCTGTTGGTTCTTTTGGTTGATTTTTTGTGGTTGCGATAATAGCAGTAGGGTCTGTGTCGATGATCTGTCTTTTGCCAGTTTTTTTTTGAATTTGGGTTCATCTCTTTCTTTTTTATCTCAGCCACCAATGACTATTTTGAGCGACATTCATCGGTGTTGTGCCAGGGGATTTTGTGGAAACCGCACCACCTTCCAATATCATTCTTTGTCTTTCCCTTACCCTTATTTTCTTGTGGCTTGGACTGGTTTTCGGGAGTTTGTTTGTTAGGGTCGTCTTTATCATAATTTGGTTGTTGCGGATTTTCATACCCAAACTCCCATTTGTTCCGGTGCCTAAATTTCTGCTCAATTTTGACAGCATATCAATAGACAACTCCTAGTGATGAGATGTCTAGAAACTCCAGTTTAGTTTGGATGTACATGTGTAGAGCCCCACGGCATTTCATAATCAAATGTCGCTCAAAATATTTGATACCCAGCTTGGTGCGCAAGGTATGGAAGGTATTGGTGAACTTTGGCACTACTTGGCCCCTCTCTTGATGCAGCGTGGTCCATCTCATGTACTAGTCATCATAGTTACCAACAGGGTAATATTGTTCCTTGACCGCATCCACAAAAAAATCCCAAGTGGGCTCGGCCCGATATATTCCAGACTCCTCTGTGGAACTTTTCTCCCAGTAAGTTTCCCACCAATGTTTGACATGGGGGAGATATTTAAGGAGTGTGAAGGTGATCTTTTCCCTGTCAGAAAAATTCTGAACAGAGAAATAACTTTCTAGAAGATTTAACCATTTTTCTAGGGCATCTGCATCGATCTATCCTTCAAATATAGGACTATCAAAATTAACTTGTACCTTTAAAGTTGAGGTTCCTCCAAAGTGGTCATTTGATGAAGACGCGTCGGTTGTTATCGGTAGGCATTGAAGGATGTGGGAAAAATTCTCCATCATTTCGCCCCTCTGTCGCATGAGAGCTTTCTCAAGCAACAGATTAATAGAATCAGTTGCTCTATCATTTTTATTTTCTTCCACCATGGAGGGTTTCTTGGGGGTGAGAAAGTAATTGTCCTCAAGAGAGACAATCTCGAGACCCAACTTTCTATACTCGGACCTCATCAGGGACATGCATTGAAAAAACGATCAAGAACATCCTACTCTGACACCATTGATCTGGATTATTTTCGGCAGGAAATGAAAGCGGAGATATAACACGGAAATATATAGAGATATCTCATATATCCAATAATATAACATAATTATATCATAGATGCAACCATAAACACATAGATACAGTAATACACAATTTCTATTAATGAGCAAAATGTACAAAACTGTAGAAATACAGAGTGAAAGACTCGCTAGAATGGTGGCAGCCTATCTCTGAAAAGAGATGTGAAGACTACTCACATTAACAAGAATATGATTTACAATGAGGATCTAAAGGCATTTTTATCATAAATAAAATCCAAAAACCTAACCCCAGAAGATGAAAATCCAACAGTTTTGTAGACCTCGTTTTGGGTAGTTTGGTGTATCAACTTCCTATGGGCATAACTTTGGCATACGATCTTCATTTGGGGTGCACGATAGCTCGTTGGAAAAGTATCATCGAGGATATTTATTTTGGGGGCTCAATCAGATCCTTCAACTATCATTGTGGTGTGTAATCCAAAAAAAAAAATTCATTTAGGCCCTCAAAATGGCCCCTGAAGTTTAGGAACTGAAAAACTGCTAAAAATAGTAAGTTGCCAGAAAACTATTTTTAGCCATTTGGAATAGGTGGGCAGCCACAGATATCCACCTAGATCAATGATCAATAATTGATGAGTTGTAATGCTATAATTGCAACAACTTTGAACATATTTCTAGAGATTGCAAACTCATTGTTCCTCGAAGAGAACCAAAGCAGAATATCAATAGTCATAAGAAGGAACCACAAAGGATATGGATAAGAAAGCAGGATTCTTTAGTGTTCAATTGATCCTGCTTTCTTATCCATATCCTTTGTGGTTCTTCTTATGACTGTTGATATTTTTCTTTGTTTCTCTAGGAGGAACAATGAGTCTGCAATCTCTAGCCATATGTTCAAAGTTGTTGCACTTATAGCAATCTACCTCATCGCTTATTGATCCAAATCTGTTGTAGCTTCTATTAATCGCTTCATGATATGTTCTTGGATGACTATTTCTTGTATAACCCTCATCGTTGCTTATGTTCTTGGTATTGGCTCTACAATTCACAACTTTGTTCCCAAAATTATAACATGAATCAAGAAAAATAGTTTGATACCTAGGAGTAGAAGATCTCTTGAATGGTGTTACTCTTTTGAATCCTTGTTCTTATTGAGGTATTTCTATAGTTGTATGTTGTTGATATTGATTTCTGAATCTTCTAGGTGGTGCAGTGTCTCTATAATCTTCCTCTTGAGTTTTCATGTCTTCTTCTTTCAAGGGACCTCTAACAGCTTCTGCATAGTTTCTTCGATATGCTTCTTGCTCTGTCATTTTGGAGCTTGAACCTTTCTTTGTTTGCGTCTAATATTATCCTAATATGGATATGGCATAGTAAGTTCTTTGACTGTTGATTATATTATCCAATATCCTTGTGTTTTTTTGTTGCATGTCCTTCTTCTGAAGATCTTTTCTTAGAATGACTATATTTGCTTCTAACTTTTCAATGATCTTGTCCTTTTCATCTAACTTTCCTCTGAGTGTTTCTTTAATCCTATTGTCTTCTTCTGCCTGGATTTTTAGCTTCGTGATTGTCTGCTCGAATTCTTTGGAGCAATGAGATTCTTATTTCTTCGTTAGTTCTTCCTGGAGTGACTTGTTTTTCTTCTTTTATCTTTTAATAACTTCTATGGCACTCAACAATTCTTCTATGTAATCGACTTTTACCTCTTCATATTCTTCTTTGGAGACTTCTTCATTGGTGTCTTCTATTTCCATGAATAGTACCCTTTATGTATCATTGTCGTTGACTTCATCTTCATCTGATGAGGAATTGTCTTCCTTGGTGCAAAGGCTTTTCTTGAAAAACTTATTTTTGTATTTCTTCTACCCTTTTGAATTTGTTTTTTTCTTTTTCTTTTTAGGGTCATCTTCCTCTTCATTTCTTTTATTTTTATTATAAGGACATTTATTAGCAAAATGACCAACACCATCACAATTAAAACAAATCAATGGAAGCTTACCTTTGTATTTGTTGGTTCCCATTTTCAACCTTCGAACAAAGTTAGCCACTTCTTCATATTCCTCTGAATCATCACTACAGCTACAATCTAACTTTGCCTTTTGTTTATCTTTATTCTTTATCTTATTTGATTCCTTGAATGTTGCTTCCTTCATGACTGGATTGTCTTGCTCTATCCTCATCTCATAGGCTATGAGTATCACATGCATCTCATCCATGCTCAAGGTGTCTATATATTCTCTCTCTTCTAGGGATGAAATATTTGGATCATATCTCATAGGTAGAGACCTCAATACCTTTTGAACAATGATTGTTTCTTTAATTTATTCTCCCAAACCCTTGATGGCATTGATTGTCTCATAAACTCGTAGAAAGTATGAGGTAATGTTTTCATCTTCCTTCACCTTCAATTGTTCTAACTTGACTCTAAATGTTTGAAGTTTGTCTCCTTTAACTTTGGTATCTCCTTCATAGATATTATTTAGTTTTTCCCGGATTTGTTTTGCAGATTCATAGTGCACAACCTTGGTGTATATTTATTCAATCAAACCATTCAGAATTGCACTTTTACCTCAAGAATCATTGTCTTCAAGTTTCTTTATGTCCTTATCTGTCGGGGGAGTGATCGGTTCTTTGTATCCATCTACTATTGCTCACTAAATATCGAATCCTTGTGCTAAATATGTTTGCATTCATCTACTCCAGAAGTCATAGTTCTGACTGACAAACTATGGTACCCCAATCCTAGTGTATTCCATGATCTCCTTCCAGTGGTTAGACTGCTTTCTGAAGGACCTGCTCTGATACCAATTGTTGGATTACTGAGAGGGGGTTGAATCCGTAATGAGAAATTATAGTACTTTTAACCACCATATATTCTTCAACAATATTCAACAATTTATCATCAACAGTATAATCATAAACATCATCACATCACGATAGATACACAATACAACATAATTTTACGTGGAAACCCAAATGGGGGAAAACCACTGACTGCTTTTCTTATATATCAAAATAATACATTCGTTGGAAGCACCAACTTTTGATTCTCCAGATACAACAAGAAGGAGGCTCCAACCCCCTATTTTCAGTGTCCAACCTGAAGGAAGCTACAACTCCTTGAATTCGTTGGCTCCAACCAAAAGGAAGCTACAACCCCCTGAGTTCTATGGATCCAACCGGAAGGTGCCTACAACCACCTATCATTGCCTCGTCCGACCATCGTGTAATATAAATGTAGACCAATTTTTCGTTATCACAAACTTTTCCACTGTCACTGCCATTTCCACTATCACTCTGTCTCTATCACTATCTGTATCACTGTCACAACTCTATCTCTATCACTATCTGTATCATTGTCACAACTCTGTCACTATCACTATCAAAACTATGTCATTGTCTTATCAACATGTATGTGTTCATCAACCAACTAAACTTGTACCATACCATGCATCAAGAGTATACCAATATACATACTATCTCATACATAAATCATGAACCAAACGATACATCAATAATGAATAGTGAATCATGAAATCAAGCATCAACCATGTACAACATATACCATATAACATATCATCAACCATATGCATATGTGTACCATATCATCAATGAAGTATCTCAAAGAACCAATGTATGCCCCTCATGCATGTGCCACCATACAACATGAATATTCTTTAACCGTATATAATCAACTCAAAGACAAGAACCATGTCATGTGTCGAACTAGATACAAGAGTGATCCTCACTCTACCAAGCAACCAAGATATACCATATCCAAATACCTAACCAACCATATTAAGTATGTCTCAAGAATACACCATATCATGACAAGAAGTAACCATCAAAACAAGTACACAACCATACAAATACATGTGTAGCTAACTTGAGACTCTGAGATGTTGACCTATAGACTTCCTTCATACCTTTAGGGACTCGGTATCAATATCTACTCAAACCTTTATTAGATTTTCACATATATGTGACTTTCTCTTCTACAGCTCGTGGATATCCACACTTTCTTCTACTACATCCCACGTACATCCACGCCATGTTGACCTGCAACCTGTGCATACCTCAGAAACTAGGGTTTTCTACAACTGTGAGACTTTCTCCTTCGACCTTCCTTTGCTACCTCAGAAATATGTCGTCACAACCTTATCAAAAAATCACTAGATCACAAGAAATATAATCAATGAATGAGTGTTTGAGTGTATGCTTGTGAATGATTCCTTGAGTTGTTTATATACTTGTGCTAGGTAACTCCTCTCCTTAATTTAGGGCTTCTAGGGTTTTCTTGTTACAACAAATTTTACCCCTTTTACCAAGACTTATAACAAATTGGGGGCTTCTTGTCCAATCTTCGAGGCTTCCAACTTTACAAGGCCATATCTACCTAACAGTGAGGAACCACGTGGAATTTCGCATATCACCGAAAATGACACGACGAATAACTTCCATCTATGAGGGTCTTTTCTGCATTCACACTTTCCTTTCTATCCATATTCTTCATTCAACTTCAGGTACCAAAACCACACCGTCGGGGCTACCGGAATTCTTCAAGGGTTGACATCAATATCTAAGATAACTCTTCAAGGGTTGACATCGATCTCTAAGATCACTCTCCAAGGGTTGATATCAATTACAACCAACTGTCCAAACCAACTTTCCAACATCAATGACTGAATCGAACCACATAAAAACACAATATATGCATTGAATAGTCTGACATCCCCAAATACTTACTAAAGCACACTACCACAAAAAATTTCTCTGATACCATTATGTAACATGCCAAACTATCTATTTGGGTCACGTTACTAAGAAATCGACTATCATTCTATTCAAATGCGGAAATATAAACAACATGAGATACACACTTATGAAAATATCATTAATAATTAAACTCATGAATGAAACTAATTTAAACATGCACAACAATAATTAACGCACACAACAAAATTTCTATATACAAAATATAGCCCTCGAGGTGTAGAATAGTCAGTGATGGAGTGTTCCATTAAATAACTGTGTTATGTGAAGTCATCAGTTTGAAACCCTCAACTTACCTTGTGTGTCGCGTGAAGGGTCATGTTGACACACCTAGATTTTAAAGTGGTAACAATCGGATGACACGACCCCGTGTCACGTGAGTACGTGATTGACTAGTTGTTGATTCCGTCAGTCACAATATATATATATATATATATATATATATATATAGAGAGAGAGAGAGAGAGAGTAAATGAAACATTCAATCGTAGCATTAAAATTGGAAATGACACAGTGATTAAAACACTTATCTTTTTAAAAATGATTTACACAATTGGTTGTAGACAAAGTACATTCATCCCAATTATAATCTCTGTTGCACCAATTCTCTCTACAACAAGCCACCCCCAAGTTGGGGTTGTGAGTCCACAAGGATATATAAGCTCTCACGAGCATCTAGAGTCCATTGTAATAGCTCCAAACCCACTAAAAACACAGAGACATTACTCCTACAACAATTCTAACCACCCGAATCTCTTCCCCATCAGTCTGCACAATCCAAGGGATGATATTTCCTTCTTTGCACCACATAGCAAGCTCACTTGCTCTTGCACAATTTTTCTCAACAAAAAATGCCTCACGGGCATAACCACCTCATTCTCAGCATAATTTCTAGCTTCAACAGGCTATATTCAATACCCACTATGGTTGGCCACTCTTCCACAACATTCTCCTCCTTTTTTTCTCACTTCCTGCTAATTGTAAAAAAAAATACTCTTTTCCTACTCGAATTTCCTCTTTTTCCATGCTTACTTGACTCTTACTTTTCCTCCAAAGGTGATTACACTCAACCCCTAATGTCATAACTGAGTGGTTTGACTTCCTCACTCAACCTCTTATAGGAATTCAATAATTTGAGTGCTTAATATGTCAAAGGGATAAATGACAAATTAATTAATGAATATGACTTAAGACTTGAGGCATATGAAAATTCCTCAAAACCCCCATTAATCCCCCTCTCTTGTGGAATAATATCCCCCCATTTCTCTGATCCTTACCTGTCTACAATCAACAATGTATTTCATTTTATTATTTTCAACGTACAATGTTTACATATTACATTGCTTGGTTTGCGGGCATTCATAATACTTACAAATAGGAAAATCCAAAATGGTGAGGCACTAACTCTAACTTGAGTGACAACTTAGCGAAAATGATTGTAATATTTCTACTATACAATGGTTACAATTCTTTAGAAAACTAAATATACTTGTATGGGGGCTCTAAAGGAGTTATGGCCAAAGATCAACGTACATAACATAGTATACACTATGTGGCACAGAAACCAAATTTATTTAATTTTACACCATCAATATTGTCTCGAGTGCTTATTTATAAAAAAAAATCATACCAAACTCTACTATGTTGAGGAACTTTAAGATAAGAAGGCTACACATTCTACAATTTTGAACTTTTTGGGTTTTCCATCATCCAAATCCGATTATAAAATCTTTGTTGAAATTGCAATTTGGTATTGTTGAAATGGTTGTTTTTAATGTAGAAATAGATTCAACACCCTTGAATACCTCTACTACAACGTGATTTTGCAATGTTAATGATTAATATATGCAAGTCCATGAATCCAAAATTATTCTTACTGGATTTCAAATAAAAAAATGTCAAAATCCTTTCTCATTATTTTAAATCATTGAAAAATATCAAATTTATAAAAAAATTTGACTACTTATAAATAATATAACATTAATAAATTCATCTTAAATTTATTTTATTAACCCTAATGAAAATTATTCATAGTATGATAAAATTCCCTATGAAGGGTTACGTACAAAGTCCTCTCGAACACCATCCCAGTAGCTTACTCATTTCCTTCTCTCCCAACAAGATAAATACTTCCAGTTACTCATAGGAGTTGTTGAAGTGATAACAAGCCATGTCCATATGTAGGGTGACTATGTGCAAGGTTATGTATCATTTCCTAAATTCATTGTGAATTTAATTTATTTCATTTAGAAAATTTAAATACATTTTTTTTTAACAAAAGTAGTGGGAATTTTTATTAATAAAAGTTGCATAAAGTACACAAAAGAGGTATAAATAATTCAAAAATTTATGGTTCAAATCTCTATAGGGTTTAGTTTGGTAAAAAAAGGATTTTCATATTGAAGAGCTACATATTTTAATTGTGGTTTTGTAGGTTTTTTATGGTATTGAATCCATTTATGTATTTAAAAATGCAATTTAAACTATAGAAAATAGTGATTTCACCCAGATTTATTTGATGAGATTCAAATAAAAAAATTAAAAAATACAATGTTTAGAAAACCTTTTTTTTAATATTTAAAATGGATATATCTTTATTAATTATGATTTATATAACAATTTATTGTACTTTCCAACTTCATCACATAATATAGTTTTTATTTATATAAATACTATCTCATGAAATTTGAAATATTGTAAAAGCCATAATATAAAATATGTAAAAAGAATTTTATAGTAACCACAATAATTATGGTTGGTTGTTATTGTCATAGTTAAATTTTACAATGTTAATAGTTATAATAATAACTATTATTATTATTAAAAG
>SNQJ01S0008917.1:77439-93004 GCA_010110895.2 Picea sitchensis | reverse complement strand
GGAATACCTTGTTTGACGGAATACGTTTGCAGTGAACCGCTCAACATGTATAACTTTTTAAAGAGTACTGTTTGCAACTTCGTTTGAACATTATTTAACCTCTGTCGAAGTTCAGGATTCTCGTTTATGATCTAGTATGTTGCATATTACTGTGCTAAACTTCTTTAAAGAAAATTTTCTCTTTCGAATCCTTTTTTCGTCGAAGACCGGCTTTAAATAAAGGAAGTGTTGTAACTTCTTTCCAAGGAATAAAATATATCGAGACTAAAGTTCTGACGTCTAGCTATTCTTTCTTTCATTTTTAAAGAGTAACGATGACCTTTGATATGCAGTTTGTTCTTTAAACTTTTCACTCTGTATTTTATCCTTGTATTTTCCTGAGAAAACCTTTAAAGAATAGCTGTCATTGGAGACTTGTTTATCTTTTAGGGCTTCTTATTTAAGCTGGCTTTATTTGTGCTGTATGCAGCTGCCGGAGCTCCTTTGACATCCTTCGGGGTTCCAGGTAAGATATGTTCCGTTTTTAGGTCTTCACGCCGTACTGGTGGGAGTGGCGCTCGCTAGTCTTCGATGGGGAGAATATGAGCAACCACTGCTGCTCTTCTAATTTAAGTTGGTGCGGAAGAGCTGCTTATTTTTTTGGCGGAAGATCTTGTGCAGGTGGCAGGATTATGAATTATTTGACAGATTTTTTTATTACTATACTATTATTTCGACGATATTTATCTATATTTTTTGTACTATGGATATCAGAATATATCCCTAAATGTTTTCTCTCATTGGTATTAACTAGCACAGCCACATAATTGTGGCTGATCAACGCTGAAAGGTTGATAAGATGAAAAGAATCTTTAAAAGAATATATTAAATTTTATTATTGATTAACAAATAAACGGTTGAGCTTCATTTATCTGGTGTTAATATTTTAATTTCCGTTAATCACTTAGGTGACAATCAATTAGCTGTCAAAGTAATTTTTAAATAAAATTAGGTAAATGTAAAAAAGTAAACCCCTATTAAATCTGCCCATTGTCAATAGGGTGGAAAGGCGTAATTAATCAAATGGGTGGTCGTTTTAATTCCCCTCAATCATAGCATTAAAACTTTTAATGATATATACTTATTTTTTAAAAGTGATTTACACAAATAGCTATATAAATTATTTACACAAATAGCTATATACAATTGATATACACTTATTTTTTTAAATGATTTACACAAATAGCTATATACAAAGGATGTTCCTCCCAATATTATGCTCTATTGCATCAATTCTCTCTACAACAAGTCATTGTCAAGCTTAAGCTATGAGTTTACAAGGATGGAGAGGCTCCTACTGGTGTATATAGTCAAGTATAACAACTCTTAACTATCTAAAACCATAGTTTCATGACTCCTACAACAATTACAACCACCTAGTTCTCTTTGTTAGATTCATAATGAAGAAAAGAGAAGAAATATAATGGAAATAATGGAAGCAATCAAGAAACTATGATGAACAGAGATAACTAAATACTAGCATAAAAGACATACTCTATATTCATGAATGCTTCAAATAATCATGTACATAGACATACATATATAATACAAGAAGACCATAACTGTCATGTAATAGTATAACAGTTAGGTTAACTTAACTAACTTATGATTAGAGTTTTAACATCCCCCCTTAATCATAAGTTTGTTCTTGCCTGAAAAACGGCCACTACTTGACAATCAACAATGTGTCAAGCGAATATCCAGAGGGTTGGCTGAAGATGCTCTCTGAACTCTGAAAAAAATAGCAGAAGTTGATGTCTTCTACTAAATTTGTGGTTTAAGGTTGACCAAAAACTCATTTGGTGGTTTCGGGATGACCACAAACCGAATGTCTAGTAGAAGTTGATGTCTTCTACTAAATGGCATGGTTTTAAGTTGACCATAAACTAACAAGAGCTCAAGGCTCAAAAATCTGAAAATATAACAAGCAGAATTTCATGTCTTCTGCTCAATTGGTGGTTTTAAGCTGACCACAAACTATCAAAAACAATATCATTTGTTCACAGGCTCAAAATCAAACTTGGAACCTGACTCAACTAGATTTCCCCCCTGTCAGGGACAAGTGGTTCCAATTCCCTTGATCGCCATTTGCAAGTATGGCCAAGAAGAGATCCAGCACATCAAATTGTCTTTCGGCGAAGTCTGAAGACTCGATCTTCAACTCATAAGGCTACATCAATTGGGCCCTGATTATACCATAAATCATCAAATCTTGAAAAACATTCATGTCCATCAACTGTAGAAATATCTCCAATCAAGTACGATTTTACTTGTGTATAAATCTGACGATAAGAATGTTCCAATAAATTGGCTTCCAAACGCCAACGCCAATTCCCTAACCATTCAAAGTGAAGTTGTTTCCACTTGCACTTTTGGCACCTTACTGAAAGGTGATTTGTCTTCCCACAAAATCTGCATGGGTGAAGATCAAAACAGTTTGCCTTATCATGGCCAAACCGATGACAATGTTTGCACTGTATGGATTTTTTATCTGACTTATTATCATGATCTGGAATATCTGTAACAACATCTTTATCAACAATATCTTGTACCTGTTCCTTACCAATATCCTCAAGCTCTGACTTCTTATCATCATTCAAAAAACCTCCACTCACAAAGAAAACAGGTTCACAATAATTAGGAATATGAAAGAGGTTGTTAGCACCATTTTCATATCCTAGTCCATATCGATTTTGTTTATATCGTAATTCTTCCCATGGTCAAACAATACATTTATCCGCAACTTTTTCTGACATAGGCACTTCATCTAACTGATCTTCATGTTTATGACTTTCATTACTAATCAACTGAGCGTCTTCATTCTCATCCTTGATGTCATTGTGTTTGTTAAAATCACATTATTGGTGTCGAAGCAAACTTAACTCATCAGACAACAATTTGTTTTGAAGTTTGAACATATCAATCTTCTTGTGCGTTACTTGTAAACAAGTAATCACTGTACTGAGGGTGCACTTGTTTATTGCAATTGTAGATTCCATAGTTGAGTTAATTAATGTGTGCAATAATGTAAATATTTCGTCAATTCTTGCCATTATGCAGAATATGGAAGAGAGATGTTTGTCGATGCCACAAAAATCAATTTTGTATCATGTTGTGCATGCAGAGCGATCATCCGTTGGAGAAATGCCAATGATTTAGACACACACAAAGATCCTAAGAGAGACCACCTTATTCAATTTCAGGTAGGTCAAGGACGCCTTATAACTTCTAAAAACTCCTTATAACACCTTTACAAACACTCTTTAACACCCTTATAACTTCAAATACATTAAACTATAATAATGGAGAAACCTCCTCCATATAATTTTTCAATCTTATATCTCCCATATAATTCCTTACAAAATATTATATCACTTTTTTTACATATATAAAAAAGGTATGCGTATGATCAGTGATAAAAGTAAGTGTAAAAAAATATTAAAAAATGAAACCCTTTTACTTCAATATACAAGAGATTAAAGCCACATTCTATGTAGGTCGAGAGGAGGCGTAGTCAAGGAATGGATAACGCAATACTTCACCCACTTCATGGATTGGACTAATCTAGGTCGAAAAATAAATCGAGGTGCCCCTTCTCCACGAATCACAAGTCAAATTTGTTGCAAGTTGATTTGATTTCAACATTGAAAATATCTCCAGATCAGATTCTATCCTGCATGCTGGCACGTCAAACCAACTCCATAAAACACATATTTCAGTGCTCAAATATACAGTGAAATTAATGGTAGAAAGACTGTTATCATTCCATTTCCAATCGAAGAACTAAACTCTGGAACTGTTTTCAAGAACAAGATTTCAAATTTACTCAGAATTCTCCAGAGGAAATCTGACTTCTATATCCCCATGCTTATGATGAGCTCATAAAATAGAGATTTTAACGGTTTAATTCAAATAATCCAAAATTAATTAAAATGGTACCTTTACCATACAGCCTCCACCTCCACTAGTGTTCAATCTCTAGCAAAAAGAGTATCTAATTTAGGCATTCTTCTCTTCGCGACCTCTGCAATTCGTGCGGCCTCTTCTTGCTCTAGTTCCATAAACTAGAACCAGCAAATGGTTCGCTTCCTTCACGCAGATACGATTCTTTGGGTTTTCTTTATTTTGTTACCTTTTTTTTTACATTGCCGTAAATTTCTTTACTTTGCGTGGGTCGGACAGGCGAACGATGGAAGCACCTCTGCACCTTTTTTATTCCTCTTCCAACAACAACTTGTGATTCTTCTTGCATAACGACGACAGTTGCGGGCTTCTCACGTTTTCTTTCATCCTCAGGCACTAATTCCCAAGATTTTATTTTTTTTCGAAATCTCAGCTCCCAAATTGATTTGGAACCTCATTTTACACTGGTCTGCAGGTACAGAGGCCTTTTGATCGACGCAATCAAATTTTCCATGATCAAATCCCAGGACGTCGATGGAGAGGGTGAAGTCTCTTTGGAAATAATCAAGTATTATGTGTTTGTTGAACCTTTGTTGGAGGTATTAAACAAAGTAAGAGACGAATACAATAACAGAAATAACTGGCTGCATTCGGTCTGGGAGCCTCTGGTTAATTTTTTTTCTTACAGGAAATCCACCCAGGTGGGTCTATTTTCCCTCATATGAAAGAGATTATGTGCAAGAGGACTTTCGGGGTTACCAGTCAGGCAATGACGAATCGAAACTCAGGAAGATCAAAATTGAAACTCAAGTACATGCAGATCAAAATTGAAACTCAACTCAAGCACATGCAGATTAAAATCGAAACTCAGGTATAGGTAGATTAAAATTGAAACTCAAGCAGGTTCATAAGATCAATATCATGGTCTGATAAACCAGCAGGCCTTTAAGATCATCTACATGCTCTGATACCACGGTTAGATTCATAATGAAGAAAAGAGCAGAAATATAATGGAAATAATAGAAGCAATCAAGAAACTATGATGAACAGAGATAACTAAATACTGGCAGAAAAGGCATACTCTATATTCATCAATGCTTCAGATAATCATGTACATAGACGTATATATATAATACAAGAAGACCATATTTTTCATGTAACTATATAACAGTTAGGTTAACTTAACTAACTTATGATTAGAGTTTTAACATCCCCCCTTAATCATAAGTTCGTTCTTGCCTGAAAAACTGCCACTACTTGACAATCAACAATGTGTCAAGCGAATATCCAGAGGGTTGGCTAAAGATGCTCTCTGAACTCTGAAAAAAATAGCAGAATTTGATGTCTTCTACTAAATGGCATGGTTTTAAGTTGACCATAAACTAACAAGAGCTCAAGGCTCAAAAATCTGAAAATATAACAAGCAGAACTTCATGTCTTATGCTCAATTGGTGGTTTTAAGCTGACCACAAACTATCAAAAACAATATCATTTGTTCACAGGCTCTAAATCAAACTTGGAACCTGACTCAACTAGATTTCCCCCTGTCAGGGACAAGTGGTTCCAATTCCCTTGATCGCCATTCGCAAGTATGGCCAAGAAGAGATCTAGCACATCAAATTGTCTTTCGACGGAGTCTGAAGACTCAATATTCAACTCAGAAGACTACATAAACTAGGCCCCGATCATACCCTAAATCATCAAATCTTGAAAAACATTCATGTCCATCAACTGTAGAAATATCTCCAATCAAGTATGACTGTACTTGTGTATAAATCCGGCGATAAGACTGCTCCAATAAATTGGCTTCCAAACGCTAATTCCAATTCCCTAACCATTCAAAGTGAAGTTGTTTATGCTTGCGCTTTTGGCACCTTACTGAAGGGTGATTTGTCTTCCCACAAAATCTGCATGGGTTAAGATCAAAACAGTTTGACTTATCATGGCCAAACTGATGACAATGTTTGCACTCTATGGATTTTTTATCTGACTTATTATCATGATCTGGAATATCTGTAACAACATCTTCATCAACAATATCATGTACCTGTTCCTTACCAATATCCTCAAGCCTTGTCTTCTTATCATCATTCAAAAAAACTCCACTCACAAAGCAAACAGGTTCGCAATAATTAGGAATATGAAAGAGGTTGTTAGCATCATTTCCATATCCTAGTCCATATCGATTTCGTTTAAATCGTAATTCTTCCTATGGTCAAACAATACATTTATCCGCAACTTTTTCTGACATAGGGACTTCATCTAACTGATCTTCATG
The DNA here is from genome assembly GCA_010110895.2 of Picea sitchensis. Taxonomy (NCBI): domain Eukaryota; kingdom Viridiplantae; phylum Streptophyta; class Pinopsida; order Pinales; family Pinaceae; genus Picea; species Picea sitchensis. The sequence continues at coordinate 86,784 of SNQJ01S0008917.1, read as the reverse complement.
TTTATGACTTTCATTACTAGTCAACTGAGTGTCTTCATTCTCATCCTTGATGTCATTGTGTTTGTTAAAATCACATTGTTGGTGTCGAAGCAAACTTAACTTATCATACAACAATTTGTTTTGAAGTTTGAACATATCAATCTTCTTGTGTGTTACTTGTAAACAAGTAATCATTGTATTGACGGTGCACTTGTTTATTGCAATTGTAGATTTCGTAGTTGAGTTAATTAATGTGTGCAATAATGTAAATATTTCGTCAATTCTTTCCATTATGCAGAATATGGAAGACAGATGTTTGTTGATGCCACAAAATTCAATTTTGTATCCTATTGTGCATGCAGAGCAATCGTCTGTTGGAGAAATGCCAATGATTTAGACACACACAAAGATCCTAAGAGAGACCCCCTTATTCAATTTCGGGTAGGTCAAGGACGTCTTATAACTTCTAAAAACTCCTTACAACACCTTTACAAACACTCTTTAACACCCTTATAACTTCAAATACATTAAACTATAATAATGGAGAAAACTCCTCCATATAAATTTTCAATCTTATATCTCCCATATAATTCCTTACAAAATATTATATCACTTTTTTTTACATATATAAAAAAAGTATGCTTATGATCAGTGATAAAAGTAAGTTTAAAAAAATATTAAAAAATGTAACCCTTTTACTTCAATATACAAGAGATTAAAGCCACATTCTATGCAGGTCGAGAGGAGGCATAGTCAAGGAATGGATAGCGCAATACTTCACCCACTTCATGGATTGGACCAATCTAGGTCGAAAAATAAATCGAGGTGCCCCTTCTCCACGAATCATGGGTCGAATTTGTTGCAAGTTGATTTGATTTCAACATTGCAAATATCTCCAGATCGGATTCTATCCTACATGTTGGCAGGTCAAACCAACTCCATAAAACACATATTTCAGTGCTCAAATATACAGTCAAATTAATGGTAGAAATATTTTTATCATTCCATTTCCAATCGAAGAACTAAACTCTGGGACTGTTTTCAAGAACAAGATTTCAAATTTACTCAAAATTCTCCAGCGGAAATATGACTTCTATATCCCCATGCCTCTGATGAGCTCATAAAATAGAGATTTTAACGGTTTAATTCAAATAATCCGAAAATAATTAAAATGGTACCTTTACCATACAGCCTCCACCTCCACTAGCGTTCAATCTCTAGCAAAAAGAGTATTTGATTTAGGCATTCTACTCTTCGCGGCCTTTTCAATTTGTGCGGCCTCTTCTTGATCTGGTTCCACAAACTAGAACCAGCAAACGGTTCACTTCCTTCACGCAGATACGATTCTTTGGGTTTTCTTTATTTTGTTGCCTTTTTTATTTTACATTGTCGTAAATTTCTTTACTTTGCGCGGGTCAGATAGGCGAAGATGGAAGCGCCTCTGCACTTTTTTTATTCCTCTTCCAACAACAACTCACGATTCTTCTTGCATAACGATGGCAGTTGCGGGCTTCTCACGGTTTCTTTCATCCTCGGGCACCAATTCCCAAGATTTAATTTTTTTTCGAAATCTCGGCTCCCAAATTGATTTGGAACCTCATCTTACACTGGTTTGTAGGTACGGAGGCCTTTTGATCGACGCAATCACATTTTCCATGATCAAATCCCAGGACGTCGATGGAGAGGGTGAAGTCTCTTTGGAAATAATCAAGTATTATGTGTTTGTTGAACCTTTGCTGGAGGTATTAAACAAAGTAAGAGACGAATACAATAACAGAAATAACTGGTTGCATTCGGTCTGGGAGCCTCTAGTTAATTTTTTTTTTCTTACGGGAAATCCACCCAGGTGGGTCTATTTGCCCTCATATGAAAGAGATTATGTGCAAGAGGATTTTCAAGGTTACCAGCTAGGGAATGACAAATCGAAACTCAGGCAGATCAAAATTGAAACTCAAGTACATGTAGATCAAAATTGAAACTCAACTCAAGAACGGGAAGATTAAAATTGAAACTCAGGTATAGGTAGATTAAAATAAAAAATCAGGCAGTTTTGTAACACCCCGTTTCCCCCAGTCTATAAAAATAACTATATTGGCCAAGAACTATGGCAAACTCAAATACGTGAATGTTTGATTTGACGGACCTTTTTATAAAAGGTCGATGAATGTAAATTATGTTATGAATATTTGTTGCATGGTTGCTGGGAGGGGGATGTGCTAAAAGAGACCACGATGGCTAATGAGATGTGGTGGAAGGGACCTGGAATGGTTGTGTTAACTTCCACTGAGACAGTATCGTACTGGTTTTACTTGCTCAAATACCAAAGCAACTCTCTGACCCCAGAATGGATTTCCCATCAGATTGGTAGATGGGGAGGCTACTCAAGAGTTAATGAGGGGATGGGGGTGAACCTCCCATCCGTAACAGCTCCCAGACATGACCGCGGATGGGGAAATTCGCACCACACGCAATCTTGCAGAGAAAAGGCAAGAGAGGAAGTGTGGTAAAGAGGGGGAGAGATAACGCGCGCGACAGGGATCGCGGGGAAGAACTGGAGAAACTCTGGAAACACAGGGAGTTCTAAACAGAGGAGAAGGAGAGTAACCTTCGTCCTTGACTTCCGTTGAGTTGGAAGTAGAAAATTGAACCTCAAGCATCGTGGTCTAGCTCAGGGGTGGCTAGTGGTAAATTCGTTTGGAGTCACTGAGCCTACAGTTGGGTGAAAACGAGCACCCCTCTCAGCAGTCGCGTCACACCTGGTGTTTTCTGATAAGTTTTATGTCTTGTATTTTTTAATTGAATGCATGCTCATGTTTACACGCTCATAAATGGTTTCTGTATGGAAGTGTTTACCTATGTTTTGATTTGGAGACAAGGGATACATGCTTATACTTATATGACCATAATCGGTCTATGTACAGAATGAGTAGGTTCAGAATACGAGTTCGTTCCCTTGAGAATTGTTCTATCTACTTGGCTCGCACTATGCCCTGGTTTAATTTCCCGAAGGCACTTCTTTCGGGAAGTTTCCTCGCACTTCAGAGTCGAAGTGAGTCCCTTAAAAGGACTACCATGATAATAAACCCATGATTTTACTTTACCCTTACCACCGAATTTATAGCTCAGCAAATTAGGAAGACTTTTACTCAGGTCACCAAGCCTAGGGATAATTTACCCAAGAACCCTCTGATAGATCTGTCGAAGCTCTATTGCCCGTCGACCTTAACCTTGGCATATGCAGGAGGGTGGACTTGGCAACGTCCTCAAAGTCCTGGAGTATTTGGACTCGTTCATCGACATTTCGGCGTTTCGGCACCTGGGAAACCAAAGGGCAAGACCCTTCGTCGTCGCAAGTCGCAAAGTCCCAGTATACGAAACTCCGAATTAGCTTAGCATGAATAAATTTTGGCATTTTGGTGTTTTGACACCCGTGAAACCAAAGGGCAAGACCCTTCGTCATCGCAAGTCACAAACTCCCGGTATGTGAAACTCCGAATTAGCTTAGTGTGAATAGTTTTCGGCATTTCGGCATTTTGGCGTTTCGGCACCAGGGAAACCAAAGGGAAAGACCCTTCGTCGTCGCAAATCGCGAAGTCCAGGTATGCGAAACTCTGAATTAGCTTAGTGTGAATAGGTTTCGGCATTTCATCATTTCGTTGTTTCGGCACCCAGCAAACCAAAGGGCAAGACCCTTCGTCGTCGCAAGTCGCGAAGTCCCGGTATGTGAAACTATGAATCAACTTAGTGTGAATAGGTTTTGGCATTTTGACGTTTCAGCACCTGGGAGACCAAAGGGGAAGACCCCTCATCTTCGCAAGTCGCGAAATGTCGGTTCATGAAACTCCGGGAGGATCTGGACTGTCCGTCGGAGGAGACGCGTGGTGAGCGGCCAGAGTTCGGGGAAAGCTCTGAAACCCCGTAAGCCATTGGATCTCATAGGATAGCAAGGAGGTTAAGGCTGAGTGTCCTTCAACGCCCTTAAGCTCAAGAGGGATAGTGGCCGTCAAATCCAGATCAACGAGGTTCATTGATCTCCTACATGAATTTCCATATCAGAATTCGGGGATTTGAGTGATAGGAGTTATGGAGTCATTGCATCGTGAACTCCTCGTTCACGAAACTTCGAAGAGATCTGGATCGTTAGATACATATCATCGAGGACCGTCAGATCTCGTACAAGAACTCGCGTATCGGATTTCAAGTTTCGAGGTTCGAAGAGTCGAAATACTCGACTCTCTTGCATTTCAAACTCCCGGTTACCGAAATCCCGATATGGCCAGGACCATTGAATCAGGCGGAGATTCGTAGCCATCGATCTCAACGAAGGTACAATTTTGGGTTTCTGGGTTTGAAGAGTCGAAGGACTTGACTCTCGGGCATCGCTGAGTCGCGAATTGAGAAAGGCGCCTCTTGGCTTGGCCCGGGGTCATAACCGATGATCACATGGAGGTGAAGCCTGCGCTTGGTGCTTGAGTTGTACACAACGGGTTTTCAATGAAAGAACCGGTGGATTGGTTTAGTGAAGGTTTCGACAGGAAAAGCTAGCCTGCGTTAGGACCTCATAGGAACTCGGGGATTCTGTCCCTCGAGAAAAAAGAGAAAAGGGCGAAAAATCTATTAGGCCATAGTGGGTATGTGACAAATTGGTATCAGAGCATGGTTACAACACTTGGCCTGCTTGGGCTCATGGACGAGTTGCGCAGAAACTCCATATGAAGTACTCTTAAAAGGAGTAACTCTCTAGCCTAACCCCCTTATCAAAAGCCGAAGTTGAGACTGAAAATTCCTATTGTGTGTATGCATTTGAAAAATATGAATTATGCGTTGATTGTGAATGAATATAATGTTGACTAACAATAAGTGTTTTTTTTTCTTGCACAAAAAGCGGATGATCAACCGCGGGAAACTATAGATGCATAGAATGGTGATGCACCACGAAGTGGGGGATGGCTCCCACAATAGAGACGAAGAGTCTGACGAAAGGAGAGCGGTAGAAACCCCTCCAGATCTAGCTGAGATTGTGAGAAGCCTCATTGTCGAACTACAGAGCTGCAAGTCCAACAACGAGAGGTTGATAAAAGAGCAAGAGAAGCAAACGGAAATTAATGCAGTCTTGCTATAGAGCTTATTCGACATACAAAGACATCTGCAGCATAGACCTGACACCAGTCACATGGACCAATGACAGACAAAGAGAAGTCGAAGCCCACATGGGATACGGAAACGTGGTCCTTTAAGTGGCCACACTGGGAGGAGCACCTCAAGAAAGGTTCACCCCAGAGATAAGGCACAAGCGTCGGACGATTCCTCTGGAAAGGAAACTAGCGACTCGGAGGGATCTTCTAGTAGTAGAACTAGTTCTTATTCCCGAAGAAAACAAAAGAAGTGAAATCATTCCAAAAATCATAATCTCGAAGAATTCAAGAAGGCCAAACCACCCTCTTTCGACGATGAAATAAAGAAGGGAGAGGAAGCATAGGCTTGGCTGCTTGGACTAAAGAAGTATTTCAGAGTCCATGACTTCTCAGAAAATTTGAAGGCCCGAGTAGCCACTTTCAACCTGAATGGGAAGGCCTCCATTTGGTGGGAAGACCTTAAGAATGTAAAAGGGATTCACGAAGAAGACCTATCTTGGGAACGGTTTGAGAAATACTTTAGGAAGAAGTATCTGTCGGAAAAGTATTTCAACAAAAAGACTAAAGAATTCTATGAACTCAAGCTGGGGCAACACACCATAGAGGAATATGTCAGCAGATTCCTCAAATTGGTGAGGTACGTACCGTATATAAAAGCAGAAAAGGCAAAGGTGCAATGATTCATCAATGGACTACCTAAGGACTATCAGAACAGGATTGAGTTTGATGAGCCAAAGACCCTAGAAGATACTATCTGAAAGGCAAGATATTGTTATGAACATCTTGGGCATCGGACAGAACCTCGTGAAGGTTGGAAGAAGAAGAATAGTTCGGGATTCTAGAAAAAGGGGTTTAAATCCCCAAGATTTAAAAACTATAAAAAGGACTCAAGGATGAGCTTCCCAACCCGAAGTATACACCAGTAGAATTTCCCCTCCCAGAGCGAAAATAAACCTTTTGGATCTACCCCAGGAAAGATTGATAACCCGAAGAAAGAACCCTTAAAATGTTGGGGTTGTGGAGAAGGACATCTACTGAGAGACTGCCCGCACCGACAATAGAACAATCAGAGAATTTACAATGTTCAAGAAGCTACCACCGTCAATGACATGGCCAGGAGTATGCCGCAAATTTATGCAGTCGTGAATAATAAACATGTTGACCACCAAGCTTCAGTGGTGGAGATGGAAGGTATGATCACCAAACATCTAGTGTCTATTCTAATTGACCCTAGTTCAAATTTGAGTTATATAGCCCCTAAGGTTGTTGATAAGTGTAAATTACAGCCACATAAACATGCCAAGCCATGGTTGGTACAGTTAGCCACTGGCACCAAAAGAAAGGTAGCGGAGGTCATACCATCTTGCCAATTCACTATGGGTGAATTTCCCACCCAATCAACCCTTAACGTATTACCCCTAGGATCGTATGACCTATTGATTGGTATGGACTGGCTAGCCACATATAAAGCCAAACTGGACTGTTACCATAAAAACTTAGAATGTGTAAGTGAAGAAGGAAGAACGATAACCCTTCAAGGGATCCAAAAACCTGTCTCAGTGAGACGAATATCAACCCTTCAAATGAGAAAGTATTGCAGAAATGGATGTCCACTATATGTGATACAGGTGTTGGAATCAGTTGAAGATGACAAACCAAGCCTCGAAGACCACCCCACACTAACATAATATAGAGATGTATTTCCGGAAGAGGTACCGGGTTTACCTCCAAGAAGGGACATTGACTTCTTGATAGAACTTGCACCAGGAGCGGTGCCAGTGTCTAGGACACCCTACAGGATGAGCACACCCGAGCTAGTTGAGCTTAAATTACAACTAAAAGAAATGATGGATAGAGGCTATATCTGAATCAGCGTGTCTCCATGGGGAACACTAGTCCTGTTTGTGAAAAATAAAGATGGTACCCTCCGACTATGCATAGATTATAGGCAAATCAATAAGGTAACCATAAAGAACAAGTACCCCTTACCCAGGATCGATGACCTATTCGACCAATTGGGAGGTGCTTCCATCTTCTCAAAGATTGACTTGAGATCTGGATACGATCAAGTCCGAATCAAGGGTGAAGACATCCACAAAACTGCCTTCAGGGCGAGATATCGTCACTGTGAGTTTGTGGTAGTACCATTTGGATTGACCAATGCCCCTGCCACTTTTATGTGCTTGATGAACAATGTGCTCAGCAAATTCCTAGACAAATTTGTACTGGTTTTTATTGACGATATATTAATTTACTCCAAGAATAGAGAGGAACATGAGGAACATCTTAGAATTTTTCTTCAAGTGCTAAGAGAACATCGGCTCTATGCCAAATTTAGCAAGTGTGACTTTTTCTAGAAGAAAATACATTACTTGGGCCATGTCATATTTGAAGAGGGAGTAGCAATAGATCCTGACAAGATCAAGTCTATCATGGAATGGCCTACCCCAAAGGACGTTTAGGATATCAGATCCTTTATGGGCTTAGCAGGATAGTATAGGAGATTTATAAAAGGATTCTCCAAGATTGGTTATCCAATCACTACCCTCCAAAATAAGGGAGATAAATTCATGTGGACACAAGAATGTGAAGAAATATTTCAATCCCTGAAACACCTTCTGACCCATGCACCCGTGCTAAAGATCGTTGATCCCGAAAATGACTTCCTCGTCTGCATAGATGCCTATAAGGAAGGGCTCGGAGGAGTCTTTATGCAAGGAGGAAGTGTAGTCTGCTATGAATCCCGAAAATTGAATGAGCACGAAGTCAACTATGTGACCCATGATCTAGAGTTGGCCGCCATAGTGCACGCCTTAAAAATGTGGAGACATTACCTCCTGGGAAGGAAATTTGAACTTATGACAGACCACTGTGGATTGCGATATCTGTTTGACCAACCAAAGCTCAATGCCAGACAAGCTAGGTGGATGGTCCTCCTTAGTGAGTTTGATTTTTAAATCAAACATGTTAAAGGAAAGGAAAATAAGGTGGTCGATGCCCTTAGCAGAAGTATGAAAACAATTCACCTGGCAGCAGTGAGCACCTGCGAGACGAATGTCAAAGAAAGAGTCAGGAATGCACAAGAAACATACACATTCTTCCAGACTGTGACCTCATACCTGGAGCAAGAACCCACATGAATAAAGTATGAAGGCTACCAGATGATAGATGGAGGTCTGCTAACTTACAGAAAGAGATTGTATATTCCAGATTGTGACGACTTGAAGAGATTCATAATGGATGAACTACATAAAAGACCATATACTGGTCACCCATGATATCAAAAGATGATCACGGCCACTAAGAAACAATTCTATTGGCCTGGGTTAAAGAAAGACATAGCTAACTATTTAGCTAAGTGCCTAGAATGCCAACAAGTTAAAGCAGAACATCGACACCCAGCAGGATTATTACAACCTCTACCAATCCCGGAATGGAAGTGGGAAACCATTTCCATGGACTTCATCAGCGGATTACCAACATCGACCAAACAGAATGACGCCATCATGGTAGTCGTGGATAAATTGAGCAAGTCCGTCCATTTTATCCCCTTCAAATCGACTTGCAAGGCAATAGATATCGCTAGCATATTCATGAAGGAGATATTCAGACTACATGGTATGCCTAAAGAGATCGTGTCTGACAGAGACATGAAATTTACTTCCAACTTTTGGAAATCCTTGATGGTTGGTCTGGAGACCAAATTACTGTTTAGCACAGCCTATCATCCTCAAACCAATGGACAAATGGAAAGAGTGAACCAAATATTGGAAGACATGCTAAGAATGCATGTAATGCATCAACCCAAGAAGTGGGAAGATTACCTGCCACTAGTGGAATTCGCCTACAACAACGGCTACCAAGAATCCCTGAAGACAAGTCCTTTGGAAGTCCTCTATGGTAGACCATGCAACACTCCAGTCAGTTGGAGTAATCTCGTAAACAGAATTTATATTGGACCCAACATGCTGAAAGAAATGGAACAACAAGTGATTCAGATAAAACAGAATCTGAAGGTCGCTCGGAATAGACAGAAAAGTTACGCCGACCGAAAGAGAACTCCAAGAGAATTCAAGACGGGAGACCACGTATATCTCAGAGTTAGGCCTAGGAAGAGTTCCCTAAGGATGGGATCTTGTGCCAAGTTTGCACCTCGGTATCGCGGACCCTTTGAAGTTTTAGATAGAGTGGGACCTGTAGCCTATAGGCTAGCACTTCCTCCCACAGTAAA
>SNQJ01S0008917.1:15164-74369 GCA_010110895.2 Picea sitchensis | reverse complement strand
GGCATGTTAAGCCCTAATATTGTCTCATTACCCCTTAATTGGGGCATATTATATTAGTAATGTTATTTTATTTATGTCGTCTTTAGGCCATTAGTTGTAATTATACCTCCTAGTCTCATATATATACCAAGGAGACATTTTCATTTTCAATCATCTTGTACTTGAACATTTAAGTGGGGTAAAAGGAGGTTGCCCCCTCGAAGATGCTTATTATCTAAAATTATCTCTCTTTCAAGGTGTTGAGTACTTTTTCTGAGGATTTTCTATGCTATATTGATATTTGGTTCTTAACATAGTGGGTATGTGACAAGGTTCATAAGATCAATATCATGGTCTGATAAACCAACAGGCCTCTAAGATCATCTACATGCTCTGATACCACTGTTAGATTCATAATGAAAAAAAGAGCAGAAATATAATGGAAATAATAGAAGCAATCAAGAAACTATGATGAACAGAGATAACTAAATACTGGTAGAAAAGGCATACTCTATATTCATCAATGCTTCAGATAATCATGTACATAGGCGTACATATATAATACAAGAAGACCATAACTGTCATGTAACTGTATAACAATTAGGTTAACTTAACTAACTTATGATTAGAGTTTTAACACTCTTCCCCATTAGTCTTCCCAACCCAAGAGATGATATTTACTTCTTTTCACCGCAGTCCGATAAACAATCTCCATCCCCTCGAGGGCTCCAACAGAGATCGGTCAAGAATCTCTCTACTGGGGGCTCCAGGAAACCTCGTTGCAACAGGAGTGTTCACACAACAAGTTCACTTGCTCTTGGCTAATTTTTCTCAAAAAAAAATCCCTCACAAGCATAAGAGCCTCATTCTGAGCGTAATTTCCAATTTCAGTAAGATATCTTCAATACCCACTATGGTTGGCCACTCTTATGCAACATTCTCCTCTAGTTTTTCTCTTGCTAACTGTTAAAAAACTGTCATTTTTCCTACTCGGATTTCCTATTTTCCCATGCTTACTTGAATATTACTTTCCCCCCAAAGGTGATCACACTCAACCTCTGTTGTCATAAGTGAGTGGGTTGATTTCCTCACTCAACCTCTTACATGAATTCAATGATTTGAGTGCTTAATAGGTCAAAGGGATAAAGGGATAAATTGCTAAATGACAAACTGATTAATGAAGATGGCTTAAGACTCAAGGCATATGAAAACTCCTTAAAACACCCATTAAGCCCCCTCTCTTGTAGAATCATAGCCCCCCATTAGTTTGGTCCTTACCTGTCTACAGTTGGAAGTATTTCATTTTATTATTTTCAATGTACAATATTTACATATTACATTGTTTGGCCCGCGGCCATTCATAATACTTACAAATATACAATGATGCAGTGGGGATAAAAACTGTGGAATTACAAATAGAAAAATAAAAAATGGCGGGGCACTATCTCTAACTTAAGTGAAGACTTAGCGAGCTATTATACAATGATGTAGTGGGGATCAAAACTGGGGAATTACAAATAGAAAAATAAAAAATGGTGGGGCACTATCTCTAACTTAAGTGAAAACTTAGCGAGCTATTATACAATGGTTACAGTGCTTTAGAAATCCAAAGATACTTGTATTGGGGCTCTAAAGGAGTTATGGCCAAAGATCAAGTTACATAACATAGTATGCATTATGTGGCACAAAAACCAAATTTAATTAATTTTATATCGTCAATATTGTTTCACATGCTTATTTATAAAATTATTTCATACCAAACTCTACTATGTTGAGGAACTTTCAAATAAGAAGGCTAAACATTATACAATTTTGAATTTTTCAGGTTTTCCATCATCAAAATCCAATTCTAAAACCTTTCTTGAAATTGTAATTTGGTATTGTTGAAATCGTTGTTTTTAATGTAGAGATAGATTCAACACCCTTGAATGCCTCTATTACAACGTGATTTTATAATGTTAATGATCAATATACGAAATTCCATCAATACAAAATGATTCTTATTGAATTTCAAATAAAAAATGCCAATATTCCTTCTCATTATTTTAAATGATTGAAAAATGTCAAATTCGTAAAAAAAATTGTTTACATATAAATAATATAACATTAATAAATTCATTATAAATTTATTTTTATGTCGAAGGCATGTATTTGGGGATGGTTTTTTCCCAAAACCAATCAATGAGAAAAACATGTCAACCAAACCACCTTGTATCTATACACACCTCTAGTTGTCAAGCATTTCGCGTTCCACCAACTCCACCTCTATACACCGACTCTCCACCTACCTCAACTGACTCCATCTCTATATGTGGCCTCCATCCACCTTTGCAGAATCCTGAGGCATGGTCATTTCTATCTTCTTGGTACTCCTGCTTATTCTTAGCCATAAACGAATCCTTCTTAAAGGGTCCATAATTCTCGCTTCCCATTTCCCCCATGGCCTCTGAAAAACACCCATGAACTTATTACAAGTTCTCTCATGGTTGGAGAAGCATGTCCTTCAACCAGCCTGTCATCGCTATAACAATGTGCACACCTCTCTTCACAACTTCTAGTTGAGATCTCATATCAATGCCACTGATGCAGAGCATTGACTACAGTTTTGAATACCCCATGCTTGTGAAACACATCGACCAACTCCTCCATAAACTCGAATGTTTCCTCTAGAGTTTGCAAGACGGACAAATCACCAATCCAAAGGCCCCTTCACCAGCAATTATTGGCATAGACACCTCTTCTTGCAAAGAAACCATAATCATAGGTAGGACAAGGACCAGAGTTTTCTCGAAGCTAGTAAACACAATACCTATCATATATTTGCTTGAAAGTAGCACAAGAAGACCCTGGACCTGTACAGGAGTTGGTTGAACGATTCCTTTGGCTTTAAGCTTCTTCAAAATTGGTTCTGGAAGCCTTATATCCTTGAAATTCTTGATAGGAGGAGGAATTGAATCGTCGTCGACCAACATATGCCATTGTTTTCGCACCGCCTCACATTCCTTCTTAGTCATATGGCATATAGTCATGGAAAGATTCCAACCAATTACCATAGGATCATAATACTCAATTCCCTTTGCCAATTCCCACACCGACAACAAAGTATTCCTATCGAAGATTCAGTTAGTCATATCCTTTTCCTATTGCACGATCTTCTCCATGGGATTGATTTCAGGAAAATCTTTCTTCAGCTTAGAAGCCTTTACGAGTAGGCTAGGTTTTGACTCCATTAAATCCCTAGCATGATCGACATCTTGTAACAGATAACCCTTGCCCTTTATCTATAGAATATTTTGAGCTTCCATCATTATTCGCTTCTTAATGGGGATGTACTATGCGTAATCATCTTCTTCTTCGACGTTTTTTGGAAGGTTTTCGTAAATTTCATTTTTAGTGTCGTCAAGCTTCATAGGAAAAGGAAACATCAGAGTGCATACATATCAGGGTTTGACAAAAAACAAAAAGCAAAAAACCCCCATTTAAATACCTTTGGATTTCAATATCAAATAAAAAAAATTGAATCACCATCTCAAATAAAGATCAGTGAATTCCCATCTCAAACAGAGATCGGTAAATTCTCGTATTCTTAAAGAAAATATAAATATACAGACTTGGTAATTGTGGCCATGGTCGTCGCTCTTGTCAATGGCTTCCTAGTATGCTCGTGGGAAAGATAAAGCATCTTTCCTTCTCATTTTCACACACACTCTGTCGATGAAGGTCGAATTCAAACTTGAATCGAAACTGGAAACCTCCTTTAAAGCAGCGAATCAAACTACATGTTTAAATTTATTTTTGGCTCTTTTAAATTATTTTGGGTGTTTGTGTTCATATGTATTTATCTACCTATGGAGATAAATAGGGTGTAGAGTGCTTTGCATTTCTACAGCTCGTCAACTTACAAAAGAATTGATAAACTTACAAAGTCATAAAACATCAAAAACGAGGTCAAAATATCTTTTGTCCCAAAGCAACAACATGTTTCCCATCAGATTTTAGTGTCCCAGTTGAATCTCCCTCTAAAGATGTTTTTATTTCCTTTGTGAATGAGGTGGATAGACAGAGCAGGTTTTGTAGGGATTCAATTAACAATGGAGATGAGAAAGGTGTTCTTTCCATTAGGCAAGTGGCAAACCAAGACCTTGGGAATTCCCACACTAATGCGACCACTACAGTGATAACTTCCATCTAAATTGAACCACCTCCATGTGGCCCTACAAGGAGAATGCCTTCTAGTGAAGGTTTTTAGTGTTACAAAATTTGGAAAGAATTTCAAAAAAATATCCACTACAACCTCCTCTATAGGTTGTGTAGGTTTTAACAGATGTTCGATATAACTAAAAAAAATTGGGCGAGCGAAGATTATAGAAGATGTTTTTTTTTGTGATTTTATTGTAAAAATGCACTGTTGCACCATTAAATAAAACTCCTCGGGGCGTACCAAAACATAAAATGCACCGAAACGACCTTACATAAAATGCCCCGAAACGTACATAAAACAAAAAAAGAATGAGTGCGCCATTACATTAATTCTTAGTGCGAACATAAACAAAACCACACCGGGCACCATTACATGAAAATGTCTTGGTGTGTAAATAAGATGAAAACGCATCAGTTCACCATTACATTATTGCCCCGTTGCTTACATATGAAACAAACACACCAAGACGGTTATGGTTAATATGCCTCGGATTCCCATTTTGTTATATGCAACTCTGGTGTGCATGTATTTTATTTAGTATACGTTTCGGTGCATATACTAAATATAACACCCCGAGGCGCTTGTATTATTAAACACACTGGAGAGATTAAGTTTTGTAAATCACATGTGTTGTTATTATATTTAAATAATTGATGCATATTTATCACGTGCCTACCATATAATTTCAAAACAATATATATTATCACACATTTTATGCACTGATAATTTTGTATAATTAATATGTATCGGTGTTTTAGTATTCTTAATATGCACTGGTGTGTATAACCACTTAAAAAGAATTGATGTCTATATTATATCACACACCATTATGTGATTTCATAAGAATGCACCAATATGTATTATTCTAATTAATAGTTTTTTTTACAAATATTTTTTTATAATTATATTTTTTTTATATTTTTGTTATTGCATTTTGATATAATGAAAACATTAATGTCTTATCCAAGAGATTACACATATGTTATTTGCAACAATGTAAATCATTCACATATTAATTAATCGGTTATTTGCAATAATGTAAATCATTCACATATTAATTAATCAACAATGCAATATTTTACAACATTTGACAATGCAATAAAATAACAAACTCATTTTATTATATATGAATAACAGACCCATGGTTATACAAAATGGAACAACCTAAAGGTCCACAATAATCAAAATGGAACCAATATGTAATTGTTACAATGATTGGTAACATGTCCTCATCTAATTGGGACATTATGTCCACTACATTAAGCAAAAATATACATGATTTTTACAGATCGGTATTACAAAACTACATACAACTTGTAGTAACATTCAATTATATTGATTGTCATTCATCACTTGAACTGTTGTCAGTGCTCGCGTTGTGTGCATCCCTCATTTCTTGATCAGTTGTAGGTGATATTGTACTTTGGTTAACTAAACGGATGTTTTCTTGCTCGACTTCTCGTTGACGTTCCAGTTGCTCATGTTCCATCTACAAACATAGAAATAAAGCATAATAAGTAAATCTACTTTTATAATATAGTAGAATTACATGATTGCGTAAATAAAAAAGTGTACCAGATCAATGATTGATTCATAAACTATACACATCGTTTCGAAGCCTTGCATCGTGTCTGTTATCACAAGATTTTATGTTGGCTCCTCTCCATACTTTGTTTCCTACATATTTAAGATGCCATGAGAAAACATAGTCGATATAATTACATCGAAGGTGTTATTTAAGGGAAGGTTCTTCTAGGGCCTTCGTCGTTTGTTCGAATCATATAAGAACTTGTCACCTGTTCATTTTCAATCAACAAATCTTCTCTTAACATGTGTATTTTCCTTGACCGACTTCAAACCGCTTCTGCCAACAAGGGTCGCACATGGGCCGCTCAGTTCTCACCCATATCACTTTCTAGATAATGCAAGTTGGATGGGTAGTTTGGTGGTGGTTTTCTTATATTGCAAATTGGTCATATTTGATTAAAAAAATCGTAGAGCCCAACATCTGGCCAGATAAGTAGTGTGTTGTGGCACTTCTCTGTGGTCTCACATGATTAATTAGTGTGTGGTTTTCTCTCGCAGAAGGGTTTTATTGTGAGGGTATTGTTGTTATGAAATTGGAACCCTTGAAGGTTCATCCATTGATGGTTGAATCAATAAATATTCACAGAATCAAAGGAAGTGGAGGAGGCACATTCAACATTCTCATTTATGCTCTAGTCTGTTGCATATTACTATGCTAAACTTCTTTAAAGAAAATTTTCTCTTTCGAGTCCTTTTTTCCTCTAAGACCAAATTTAAATAGAGGGAGTGTTGTAACTTCTTTCCAAGGAAGAAAATATATCAAGGCTAAATTTTTGACATCTAACTATTCTTTCTTTCATTTTTAATGAGTAACTATTGCCTTTGATGTGCAGTTTGTTCTTTAAACTTTTCACTTTGTATATCCATGTATTTTGTTAAGAAAACCTTTAAAGAATAGTTGTCATTGGAGACTTGTTTATCTTTTAGGGCTTCTTATTTAAGTTTCCTTTATTTGTGTTGTATGCAGGTGTTGGAGATCCTTTGGCATCCTTCGGGGTTCCAGGTAAGATATGTTTCGTTTTTAGATCTTGACGATGTACTATTAAATTATAGTGTTGAGGCCATTCATCATGGCAACATTTTCAGAGGCAAATGCGTTACTCCTATCGCTTGAAAATTCTTTTAAATTGTGCAATATTTTAACATACAATATTTGAACATTGAACCATATGCATGTTTTATACATTCATTCATGTTGCCCCAAGAATAACTCACTAAAGTTCATATGATTTTGTATTGTTGTTTAACAACTTCTTCTCCAATGTCATCATTGGTAATTGTGATGACTCAAGTGAAAGATCCTATAGGTAAGCTATTAACATCATAACCTTCTCCCAATATCAACACACAACCCCATATTTTTGGCCCTACTAAGGATCGTCGTTTTGTTTGATGTTGTACAGCTTCAACCCCAACACCAACAAAGGCAACACCCACACCATCATTTGCTACATCGGCCCCGGTGAATGCACCTATGACAACAATTTTGTTGACTGCCACCTCCAACGGAGCGGGAGTAGGCTTGGTCCCCTGAGCAAGTCCTCCTGTCGGGAGCACCAACGTTGCAGCAATTTTCATGCCATCGAATCTCCTAGTTTTGGTGGGAGTGGCGTTGGCTAGTCTTCGATGGTGAGAATATGAGAAACCATCATTGTTCTTCTAATTTTAGGTCGGAATATATTGTGCGGGTGGCAGGATTATGCATTATTTGGTATATTTTTACGTCTACAGGGATACACCTATTGGAAATGGCCAGAATTAATAATTAATAGGCTTTTAATCCCAGATGGACTTTTAATGAACATAATTTAATATGCTCAGAATATTCTTAGCAATCATAATAAATGAAAGGCTTTGATTTGAAGCATTAACTTACTTGCATGACAAAAGATGTTTTTTTTTTCATTAAAAGGAGTGTTTAAGGAGATTAGCATAACAATGACGGTTCACTAGTTGTTTTACTGAGTTTAATTTTTTTACTGCTCTTTGGTTTTTTTACTGTTTTTTATGCATTTAGGTTTTTTTACAGCTTCCCTTTTTACCCTTTTTACCAGTGGTTAAATTGGGTGCAGTTCGCTCCACCTTCTACCAGCTGTGGGTGCATTTTTACTCTGTGGTCACATGTCTTTTAACTGTGCTTATCCCCACCCCTACGCCATTTCCACTTTTTTCGTTTCGAGTCATGGCACTCTTTTTGTGTGTATGTGAACTGACATCGATCTGTAGGTACAGAAATCGGCTTCAATGTTAACCAGAGGATTTCCTATATAGACGAGAGTGGGAAGAAATCATTGTTGTGAAAAGTCTGGAAAAATCCCTTGATTGTAAGAACACAATTTTGCTTCACCTCGTTGTCAGTGTTCCTCGTCTATTGTTCCCAAGATATTGTGTATTTGATTGATCGATTGAGGTATGTGTTCCTTATCCAGTGGAGGCGGGATGTGAGAATTCATGTTCCCAAGGTAGTTTGTATCTGATTGATCGATTGAGGTATGATTTCCTTATCCATTGGACGTGGGGCGTGAGAATGCAAGATTCATTGCATCATTTTCATAGGAGTCAGGCATCCATTGTAGAAAACCAAGTTTGTACAGTTGCACAACATACTCTCCACCTATTATTCTTCTTTTGCTTCTTAATTTTAAAATATGTGGTACATTAATAACTATTCAAGGGATGTTAGATGGTAGCATAATATTATTTATATTCAGGTCTATCATTGAATATCTAGTTCATTAAAATTCAAATCTTTGATATACACATATTGCTTAAAAGATGTGAAACCTTAATTATCATAACCCTAATGTAAAACCCTAACCCTAATCTTACCTATTTATTATAAAAGTTATTGATATGGCTTATCGGGGTACATAAACCACCTTTATAATGTGGTTGTGTTAGTATACTATTATTTTGACAATATTTTTTGTATTATGGATATCAAAATATATCAGTAAATGTTTTCTCACATCGGTATTCATTAATAAAATGGGGGGTCATTTTAATTCCCCTCAACCATAGCATTCAAACTCTAAATGACATAGTGGTTAAAACATTTTTATTTTTTTTAATTATTTACACAATTGGCTATACATAAAGGACGCTCCTCCCAACCCTAGGCTCTATTGCACCAATTATCTCTGCAAAAAGTCTCCCTAGAGCTCTGACTATGATTCCACAAGGATGGATAGGCTCCTACAAGTGTTTATAGTCCACTGTAACAACTCCAAACTCACTAAAAACACAATGACACGACTCCTACAACAATTCCAACCACCTAGTTCTTTTCTCCATCAGTCTGCACAACCCAAGGAATGATATTTCCTTTTATGCACCACAATCCCACAAACAATCTCCATTCCCTTTAGGGCTCCAGCACAAACCGGCCATGAATCTCTCTATTTGGTGCTCAATTCCAAAGGGCTCCAGCACAAACCGGCCATGAATCTCTCTATTTGGTGCTCAATTCCAACCACCCAGTTCTTTCTCTCCATCGGCCCCACAACTCAAGGAATGATATTTCATTTTATGCACCACAATCCCACAAACAATCTCCATTCCCTTTAGGGCTCCAGCACAAACCGGCCATGAATCTCTCTATTTGGTGCTCAATTCCAAGCACCTAGTTCTTTTCTCCATCAGTCTGCACAACCCAAGGAATGATATTTCCTTTTATGCACCACAATCCCACAAACAATCTCCATTCCCTTTATGGCTCCAGCACAAACCGGCCATGAATCTCTCTATTTGGTGCTCCAGGAAACCTAACTGCAACAAGAGTGCTCACACAACAAGCTCACTTCCTCTTGGGTAGAAAATCCCTCACAAGAATAACAACCTCATTCTGAGCATAAGTTTCATCTTCAATACCCATTATGGTGGGGCACTCTTTTAGATCAATTGCTTAATAGATCAAAGAGATAAATGGTAAATGACAAATTGATTAATGAAGATGGCTTAAAACTCAAAGCATATGAAAACTCCTCAAAACCCCCATTAAACCCCCTCTTTTTTGGAATCATAGCCCCCCATTACTTTGTTCCTACCTGTTTACAGTGAGAGATGTATTTCATTTTATTACAACGAAGGAATTATTTTAAGAGGAGGTTCCCCTCGCACCTTCGTTGTCTGTCCACAACCTATGAACAATTGCCATCTGTCAATCCACTATTGTCCAAATTGTTCTCCTCCACGTCTGATTTAATGTATAGTCAATTCAAAATGATGGGATGAGAGGTTAAGGAATGCATTTGACAGAGCTTCTTTAGTTAACAGAAATGGGATACATTATGTTTGTTTTTTCTGAATTCCGTGGAAGGTGTTGCTTTTGTTCTTTGCCTTGATTGAAAAATCCCAATAGCAAGAGATAGAATCAATATCAATCCAGGACGATGGTTCTGCTATTGAATTCACAAATTAATTAAGCAATAGAGTTGATTTGAATGAGAATAAAATGCAATGGGATAAAAGAGCCTCCAAGAGGAAATTTGAATGCCAGTATAGTCATCGTTGTTATTTACTATCGAATTGGTTGGAAAATACAGTTTTTGTGTCTATTATTGCAATGTACTACTGATTTGTTTGGAATATACAGGTTTAGTGTCCAATTCCCGGCAGTAATATCTATGGCACGAGCGTAAAATTATATGTAATTCAAAACAACACTCCCGAGGAAACGAGATTTTTTCATAAGAAGCGGCATGGCTAGGTAGTGACCGACTAAAGGAATATTTATTTCATGGCAATGAACAACTATTATCAATTGAGAAGGTGCCTACAAAGCCATTACATAAATAAGATGAACTACGACAGGACTACGCTATGGTGCGCACTAACGAGGACTCCGTCGGGAACAGGGTGAACAACTAAGATTAATGATGTCAACACTTTTCCATCTTCTGAATGCTTACATTTCACAATTATGACAATAGAATCTTAATTATTTCACCCCTAGGTGGATATCAGGCCCAGGTTTAGATGGGACTTTAGATGGATCTGTGCTAAAAAAATATATATATAAATTCTTAGCAGCTAGTGGCTTTTCTTTTCTAATGATCATATGGCTATATTTCCTTTCTTGTTCTGTAATGTAATTTGTATGCAGGGTGCAGAGGTTCCCTACACAAAGACGTTTGGAACGTTTGCATTAGTAGTGGAAGCCACAGTCTGTGCAAGTTTTTTACTTTGTTTGGTTGTATTATATTTGGAACTACTTATTCAAATAACTCCAAATGTGCTTATGCAGGTTGGAATGGAATGTTGGGTCTATTGGGCTCACCGAGCTCTATGGCATGCCTCCTTGTGGCATATGCATGAGGTATAATTACAATTTGCATAAAGGTGGAAAAAGAGTTAGATATTTAATGGAACAACCCAACTCCAACATAGTATATTGGTTTTGTAACATGTCATTCCCTTTTACTCCATTGATTCCAGAGCTACAGAGTTGTTAGTTTTATATTCCAATTGGGAATCCACTTTATTTTGGCAGTCTCATCATCGACCAAGGGAGGGACATTTTCAGTTCAATGATGTGTTTGCTATTATCGATGTTGGTCTTGCCATTGCACTAATGGCTTGTGGATTCTTTAAAACAAAGGCATTGTCGCAAGTCTTTGCTTTGGTGTTGTAACTATTGGCCTCTGTTTTGTCTATTGTTATCATTGTAATTCACACAATTTTCAAATTGATTGTATTATTTAAGAACTCTATGATCACTGTCATATTCATCCAAGTTTGACTTAATAGTTATGTCTAGGTGATTTTCAACAACCATATGTTTATGCCAAAGGGGATGGTTCCCCTCAACCCTTTGTCGTCTATCAGCTCCCTATGAACAATTGTCATTTGTCCATCATCACTGCCAAATTGTTATCCTCTGTGTCCTCTGCTTTAATGTAACATAAAACTCATTTTCAACCCATTCAATCACAGTGACATGGGATGCGAGGTTAAGGGCTCTAAGTTTTGGGATTTTGGCAAAAGGGTTTGTGGCTACTCAAGTTAAACTTTCAGTTGTTTGCTTTCAGTCTTCACAGCCTTGCTTTGATGTCAAAAAACTTTGGATACAAGCATGAATATGCATCAGTGGATCAAATCTTTATTTCAAAAGAAACAAAAGTGAAGACATGGAGAAGAATATTATGTTAAAGATATATATAGTTGGATTTAGTAATTTTGGCTCCAACAAACCCTATACACTGACTCCACTTGCTTCCATCAACTCCATCTCTATACACCGCCTCCATCCACCTTTTCATAATCCTTAGCCATGGTCGTTTATGTCTTCCCGGTACTCGCTCTTATTCTCAACCATAAATGAATCCTTCTTGAAATGTCTCTAAGTGTTTCCCATTTCCCCCATGGCCTCTGATAAACACCCTTGAACTTCTTATGAGTGCTCTCATGGCCAGAGAAGCATGAGTCAGCTCGTCATCTCTATAGCAATGTGCATACCTCCCTTCAAAACTTCTAGTTGAGATCTCATATAAATGCCATCGATGTAGAGTATCGACTGCAGTTTTGAATACCCTCGCTCGTGCAACACGGTGACAAACTCCTCCACAACCTCGAATGTTTGCCTCGCAAGTTCGTGAGATGGGAAAATTACCAATCCAAAGGCCCCTTCACCAAAAAATATTGGCCATAGACACCTCTTCCTTCAAAGCAACCATAATCATAGGTAGGACAACCACCAGAGTTTTCTCGAATCCGGTAAACGCGATACCTATCATATCTCTGCCTGAAAATACCGCAGGAAGACTCTAGACCCGTACAGGAATCGTTGAACAATTCCTTTGGCTTTAAGCTTCTTCAAAATCGGTTTTAGAAGCCTTATAACTTACAAAAGAATTGATAAAACATCAAAACCGAGGTTGAAATCTCTTATGTCCCAAAGCAACAACATGTTTCCCATCAGATTTTAGTGTCCCATCTGAATCTCCCTCTGAATATGTTTCTATTTCCTTTGTGAATGAAGTGGACAGACATAGCAGGTTTTGCAAGGATTCAATTAATGATGGAGGTGAGAAAGGTTCTCTTTCCATTAAGTAAGTGGCATACGAAGACCCGGGAGTTCCCACACTATTGTGACCACTACAGGATAGCTTCCATGTGAATTGAACCACCTCCACGTGGGTAGTAGGTAGAGTCGATATCTGTGAGGTGCATAAATCTTTGTGCTGAAAATTTTGAAGCTTTTACTACTAATGTAGTATTACTACTTTGTTTGTTACACTTTGTTGAATGATGATTTATGGAAGATAAGTAACGGTGGTAGGTCCTATAAGAAGGTATGTAGAAGGTATGTAATTATAAGAAATAAATGGGAGAACACTAAAAATTAATGTCATTTTACTACTTTGTTGAATGATGATTTATGGACCATAATTTAATTTATGGTGGTAGAGCTCATAAGAAGATATGCCATAATGATAAGGAAATTGAATTTTTTTTTAAGATGTTGTGGATAAAATATTTTTAAAATAAGAAAGACAATTTCTAAATGATTAATGAATTGGAGTATATATTTTTTTAAATATTAAATAAATATGTAGTTATTTAAAATCAAAATTTTAAGTTGAAATGAAAGACATGGACTCTTATTATACTCATGATATATAGCATTTTGTTCACCCGTTGAATGACTATTACTTTGTTCGTTGACCGAAATATATTTGCATTTTTCCTATAGTTTACGATTATATATCGAATTTTCTTATTTTTGGTTGATCAAATTGAAGTCTTATTTCTCAAGCATCGGCAACATTCTTGGATTATGTAAGTTGCAAGTTGTGCCTACATTTTGAATATTGCATAGTTTTAACATCAAATGCACTAAACACAATTCTAGGTTGCAAGTTGTGCCTACATTTTGAATATTGCATAACTTTAGCATCAAATGCCCTAAACACAATTCTTAACCTAGTCCTAAAAACTTGGGACATTATAAAATAATGTTGTATTACTACTTTGTTTGTTGCACTTTGTTGAATGATGATTTATAGAAGATAAGTAATGGTGGTAGGTCCCATAAGAAGGTATGTGATTATAAGAAATAAATGGGAGAACACTAGAAACTAATGCCATTTTACTACTTTGTTCAATGATGATTTATGGACCATAATTTATGGTGGTAGAGGGCATAAGAAGATATGCCATAATGTTAAGGAAATTGATTTTTTTTTTAATATTTTGTGGATAAAAATATTTTAAAAATAAGAAACACAACTTCTAAATTATTAATGAATTGGAGTATTTTTTTTTTTAATATTAAATAAATATGTAATCATTTAATATCAAAATTTTAAGTTAAAATGAAAGACATGGACTCTTATTGTCCCCAAGGTCTAGAGTAGTCGGTGAGGGAGTGCGTTGTTAAGGCACTCCGTAAGTGAAAGTCACTAGTTCGAAACCCCCGGGGACACCTCAAATCCATCCATGTTAAGGATTGGTGTGGTCTAGGTCGGGTGCGATCCCCGAGTGACTTTGACGGCTTAGATTCCCCTGGGTTGTGGCATCTCAGCCAAGGCAATCCCCCGCCAAGTCAAAATGGTTCAGGATTACCAAAAAGAAAAAAAAAAGACATGGACTCTTATTATACCTGCTGTCAAGCATGGTATATAGCATTTGGTTCACCCATTGAATGACTATTACTTTGTTCATTGACCGAAATATATTTTCATTTTTCCTATAGTTTAGGATTATATATCGAATTTTCTTATTTTTGTGAATTCAATAAACTTATTTATTTAGCTTAAGATTGGTTGATCAAATTGAAGTCTTATTTCTCAAGTGGCAGCAACATTCTTGGGATGGATGTATGTCCTAACATGATGTCTGTTATGTGGCGATTTGCATGAGAAAACCCCTAACATGATGCATGTTTCATGGTGATTTGCATGCAAGTTTTTCGGGAAGTGCAAGCTTGCACACTAATCTAGATTATGCACCACTGACACTCAACAATAGTCATAACTCTGACACTGCAAGTCAATTACATCTCACCACCTCACTGCAGATATGACAATCTGATGTATATGCTCTATCAAGATAAGACAATGACGATGATAACTGGATGATGTATATATCCAACCAACCACCTAAAATTATATAGCACCTAGGCCTCACCCAGATTTGTCTCATCTTCTCTATCTACATGCACAATTCAAGCGCATAATTCACTATTGTTTGGAGTATTTAGTCAACTTTGTGGCCAAGACCCTGCCCTCTGCGTTCATGGAGGAAGAGCTAGGACAAGAAAGTTAAAAAAGGCACCATCCAGGTGCATGAACACCTTACAGGCTCTCCCAGCAACGAAATTGAATACATAGTCTTTCTGGTTATTTCTGATTTGTGCTATTAATTTTCTAACTAGTCCTTACTTATATGCAGATTAAATTTGTAAATTCAAGTCTTCCGGTTTAGCAGAGTATGTTTTTGGAAAAATGTTTACTAGCATTTCAAAAGGACAAGTACACTATGTCAGTCCTATTTTTGGTTTTTGTAAGCCTGGTTTTCAGTTTGTTGATAAATATTTCCTTTTATCAAAAAAAAGTAATGAAATAAGAAAGCATTTCAAAAAATAAGATCATATTCTTGGTGTTTTTAATATGTATTATCTCTTTGCCTTTTATCAGGGATGTAAAAGCATAGTGAAGATGAAATAAGAAGTGAAATTGGAAGCAATATAATTACGATTGGTGGTTGATGACCATAGGATTAATGGGCTAATTTACTGTAGAACCCACGCATGCATTGTTTTCGCGAGTGAAATATTCCCAAACCCTATCAACCAGAACCTCATGCTTTACTTGCTCTTTTCTTTTGTAACTGTATTTATGAGAATGATAACCAACTCAATACATGTCCTGACCAGAAGTCAATGGGTTCTGGATAGGCCCCAGTAGATTGATTTGAATTTGGTTTTTTATTAGGGTGAGCAATATTTTGGGTACCTTTGTGTTGTGTATACTTAAACTCCATGATTTGTGCATGGAGGCACAAAGAACCTGAACAAGTCAGCACACTTTGTTGCGCCAATCCACTTGGGTGTCCCAGTGATTTTTCAGTTAAACCATTTGCCTCCCTCTACATCAAATCCCCTCGCCAAGACTAACTCTAGCCATCTCTGCAATGCAAATACCTATGGAACAAATGTTGATCCTCCAAACAAAAATTCCTTTGTATATTCTCTTTGAACGAGAAAAAAAGAGATAAGAATCTGTGTATTCTGCCACCCACAACTCCAAAATTATTTACCCTACTATCAAAAGTGCATAATACTAAGAAGCAAAGGGTATAGGGTATTTGTTTATTGTTTACACATTTTCCTTACCCTTGGATATTCTCTTAGACTAATCCAACAACCTCATCTTTGTCTTAAAAATTCCTATCTTATGTTGATCACACATATGCTTTTCACTATCAAATACTTGCAATTCACACCAATGAGGATGGGTCTACCAATTGCCTTTCAAAGCACCATCGCTCATCTCTTTGCTTGGTTGTGTAGTTGTATTCTAGCTCATAAAGCACCATCGCTCATCTCTTTGCTTGGTTGGGTGGTTGTATCCTAGCTCAAGTTAAAATTACTCAAACGTACTAAAAATGAAGCACATCATTCCTTGATTCCAGTAAACTTGAAGATCGATACCCTAACGAAGTGTAGTTTATCATGTTTTCATTTCTATGGTACCGAGAGTGTAATTAACACACCTATGGGGTAGGTAAATGTTTCCAACGGGAAAGACATGTTATGAATTCGCACATCAATCTAGATTTATGTAAAGCATGTTCACCTCACCAATTGGAAAACATTTGTATTGACAGTGGTAATATGGTAGAACATTTGTAATATATTATGTTTTAGGTATACACTTGGTTGAATGGTATGGTTTTACGTGTGCTTTAGCTTTTACTTGCACGTAAACTCCTGGACATGCAAGTGGTATAAAGGAGCATCAAATAGTGATCAAAATTTGGTGCTTCTATTGCACAACCAACCAAAGCAACTACTCTTGATATTAGATCCTCCTGGTGGGTTTTCTGTATGCAACATGATTAGGAATACAAAGGGACGTGATCACTTTATGATCACATTACAACTTTGGATTAATATGTTTCTTTTGACTTTGATAATGGGAGGATGTATGTTTGATGTTAAAACCTTAAATTATTATAAATAATATTTTATAATACCATATCAACTTTTAAATGTAACATTATTGTTTTTATTCATTAAAAGATTATATAATATGGGGTGGTTGATTTTTTGTGGAGACTTACTGATTGAACAACATATTGTATGAAATAATGACTTATATGACATGGTTTAATTTTTTTGTCGAGCTTGCAGGTAGGATGGTTTCTATTTGATGAGCATGATATTACTAGATACAAAATGTTTGGGAGGGAGTTTGAGGTAATGCAGTGGAATAAGAGGGAATTAGACCATTCAAAAAGTGAATGGGATGATTGGCTTTTTATCGTTGGCTTTGCTAACTTCTTAGTTATTAATCCAAGCCTCAGTGTCAAGTCAATATACGTCAACACATGAATGGATTTCCATAATGAAACACATTATTTCCCTAAACACAATGAAATACAGGCTTGTATAGCCATTTGTTTTGGCATGAGATGGCTTATACATATAGAAACAAGAGTGATCCTATTATGTTTATACAAAGGATGTATTATATATCATCGCGGTCTCAATCAGATCAGCTAGTAGCACAAGTACATAGTGAGCTTGTATAATAGAGGGAAGGATCGTGTCCAAGTTGAAAGAGATAAGCATTCAAACACTCATGAAGCTAGAAGGTATTTCGGTGCCAAATCCTTCAACGTATGTCATTTTTTCAACATGTTTTTGGGAAGTGAAATCTTGCACATTGATCTAGATTCTGCACCACTAACACTCAACAGTAGTCATAGATCTGGCACTACAAGTCGATTACGTCCTCGCCACCTCACTACAGATCTGACAATCTAATGTCTATGCTATGTGCTTCACCGCCTGGCATGCAATAAAAAAGACAATCAGACAGAAGTACATGAAAACTCTTCCATGTGATTTCGATACAAATATGTACAAAGAGTTGAAGGATATAACAGAAAAGGTTGTTCTTGTGAGGACTAACAATTTGTTCAAGTTTGCAAATGTGTATATCCAACGCATCAAAGTTTTTGAGCCTTCATGATGATATGTTCGAACCATTCCTTATGCACAACCTTCATCTTTGTATTCCCTCATTGTTCTTCATATTAAGCCTAAACTTCCCTTGGGTTCTTTATTTACTACATGTGGGTTTTGTATTTCGTTTTGCATTTGTATTGCCAGGTTTTGTATTTCGTTTTGCATCTGTATTATTTGGTTTTGTATTTCATTTTGCATCTATATTGTTTGATGGATTGTTGTCATACATGGACAATTCACGTGGATCATCAACAATAATGTACAGTTTTTTAAAAGGCTGAATCACAGAGAAGAAGATGATTGCATGAATATCAGAAGAAAATAGACTATTTCTTAAGGTTCTGCTCCCAGCACATTGATACATTAATTTTGACGATCACACGGGAGGGATTTCAGATATAACACAAACCATAGGAAACAAGAGAGAATGGATGGAACAACATCTTATGGAACACAATGCTCTGCTCTTCAGATGATTCCCCCTCAGATCGACATTCGATTCTAGGTCATTTGTGGAAGCATTTGGATAGGAAGAACAACCATATTTAGGATTTTCTCCGAGAACTAAGGTGGAATACAGAGTCTACACCTCCAACGACGGTCCCCTGGACGAGCCGCTAGGGTTCCACCATGAAATGTCTTTGGTAAGCTATGGGCTATGTCAGTTTATTTGAGAATGAACTTGAAAGTTGAGTTCGAGTAAATTTTCATTTGATGTTATTGAAGTCGATATCCATTTTTGTGATTGCTTTGTTGTTGTGATGGAACTTGAGACCTGTGTCCAATGAATTCATTAAACTTCACTCGTCTCTCTGTGAATTGTCTACCTATCCTCTATTTAGCACAATCTAGTTCATTTTACAACATTTCAACCAAGAATCTACTTTTAGAGAAGGATCTTGCATATTCACATGTTGTTCTTTCTTTCCTTTTATTTCCTTGATTCATATATATCCCACCCATAGAGGTAATAAGGTTAATTGCAAAATGTCAGTTGGTTTAGTTAAAGAAATTAGTTCATTTTTTTCTAAATTATTTGATTTAAAATTCTCGACGTAATTTGATCGGTCTAAATTATTTCACTAATGACTCTTCAACATACCTGCAGTGTAAGTGCACTCTCTGTACTCATTTTTTAATTATTGAACTTAATATATTTGGTTTATTCCTTTTTACATTTTATTGTTACTAAACTCGACAACTCAGTCCCTTCAATTTTCGGTTGTACAACACATTTTCCCTTTTGTTGATATTCAACTTGAAGTATATGAAAACTCTTCCATGCGATTTCGATACAAATCTGTACAAAGAGTTAAAGGATATAGCAGAAATGGGTGTTCTTGTGAGGACTAACAATTCATTCAAGTTTTCAAATGGATGTCGGCACTCCACAAGTGTAACGAACTCCCACTTAAAGGATGAAAAATGGGTGTGAAAATGGACCAAATGCACTATTTCATACAATGTACACCACACAGTTAATGATTAACCCCCGTCATTGTTGTACAACTCATGTAGTTGTTGTTGATGAAAAAAACACTGATGAGGATCGTTTGTGAATAACGAATGATTCTGGTTGTTGTAGCATGTATGGGAATGTTGGAATGTCAGTGGGCTATAGTTGTAGCCTCTTCAGGAAGCTAGTTATAAGTTCTGAAGGGCATTGCAAAGAGGTGGCTTATAGCTTCTTTGGGAAATGGAGTGCTACAGGAAAATTTTCCATCATAATGGTCATGTTTTTTGGTCAGCTTAAAATAATTACGTGAAACATGTATAGATTGTAGGGAAGCCACCCATGTCTACAATCACCTTAATGCTTTCACTACAATTTGTGAGATTAAATGATCCCACAAAGCATGCTTTTGTGATTTATGTTACCAAAAACAACCAGTCCACCAATTCTGACTCTAAGTTGTCAAATGCATGTGCAATCGTAACTTCATCTAAATCGTCTCCTCATCTAGCTCAAGTTCTATCTAATCGGAATCAGATTATGGTGAGGACAGTGTACATAAGTTTCCTCCCTTGATCCAAATCTACAATCATAATCGGATTACAATGAGGACATTGTACATAAATTTCCTCCATTAATCCAAATCTACAATATGAATCAGATTACGGTGAGGACATTGTATATAAGTTTCCACGCACACACTTATTGAAGTATGCATTTCCATTATTTCTCACAAGGAAAGATTTGGTGTACTGCTTTATCAAGTCACTTTGTTCACGGTTTTTTTTTTAATATCTTATTTTAGAGGATTATTGACGTATTTTTTATGACTATTTATGTGATAAAAAGTTGTGGTTCCAAGTCCTCCGACAAATTCATTGGAAGCATTAATATTTAATGTAATGTATTCAAATTTAACTATAAAATGTTTTGTGCCTTCTTTTGTATAAGTTATGGAAGCATTTATATTTAATTTAATGTATACAAATCTCACTATGTTCACATCCCTCGATATTCAAATTGATGAACAAGTTCTGCAAAATCATGCTTATTCCTATGTTATTGCTTTCTTTATTTTGTTTGATGCAATGCAGGCATGTAACCAGATTTTCAGTGCATGAACAGGGACCGCCTCAAGTACTCCTTACTGGATTGAGAATAGATCTTATGCATAGAGATTCATTTTTGTCTCCATTCTATGCACACAATACTACATCCACTGAGTGCTTGAAGCGAGCAGTTGAACACAATAATGACAAACTTCGAAAACTACAGATGTATGTAGTTGTAATGACTGATAAATTAGTTGATGAAATAAAAGAAATCGTTAATATCTTCCAATCCTATGCTTTGAATTACTTTAAAATCAAGCTGCATTCTATTTAAACTATTCCCATGTGTTCAGGTGATTGTCCCCTATGATCTTATCCATATGCATTATAACTTTTCCTCTTCCTCACAAATGTTGGTGCTTATCTTCCTTTTTCTCCTCCACCATATATTAGAAGGCTGAACAACCCATAGGTATAGTAATAAAGTGTGCAGGTGAAATATAAATTGCATATCTTTGCAAATCTTCTGTTGCCACTTAGTTAACATCACACATATTACATCATACAACATGGCATATAAATATGCTTCATGTGTAGGAAAAGGAAGCTTCTTCCAAGTAGCAAAATCTCATGAATAATAAGACGTTTATAAAATGAAAGTCTCGAATTGTTATCTCTCTTTACTTTCATCGCCTAATGTGTTGATTCGTCATGATAGCTCACTTCTTGGAATGACAATTAATGCATTGTGGGTATGTTTTGTGGACCAATTCTTTGGACACGGAAACTGGTTGAGGGACTTAATAGTGGAATAAAGGTCCCCAAATTGTGTCACCTCTTCTTCAACAATATCTAGAACAATGTTTTTCTTCAACAACAATGGAACCAACCCTAGGAGAAGCCTCATGACCTTTATAATACAATGCACTATTAGTTGTAATACTTTTTACACTTATAATTACTCCTTCCCCGAGACCTTTATAATACAATGCACTATTAGTTGTAATACTTTTTATACTTTGAATTACTTTTGATAATTTATTATAATAAGGTGTACAATAGAATTACTTCAACATGTTACATTTAGAATTGCATGGCGGCAGGTATATGCTGCCATGCACCCTTGTTTTAGAAAGTTTTAACATATATAATTTCATAATTAGATTTTTGTAAAATCCCGTGTAAATTGAAAGAAAATCATTAAATTGATGTGTGTTGATTAAAATGTAATTTGAGTCTTATGAGTGTATGGTCAAATTGTAAATCGGTAGAATTCTAAGATGAAATATTTATGTACCCAGTCATAAGTCGTATAAGTCAGTAATAAGCAGGCATTTTCAAAACGGAATTTAATTTACAACTTTATAAATTATTAATAGAGTTATGGTGAGTTTGGTGGATTCAAGTGAATTTGAGAAAAGTTAGAGTCTAACCACTATTTTATCCCAAGACCATATGTTTGTAATAACCATTATTTTACCCCAATACCATATAAAACATTTTAAAATGTGTATTGTACTTGAAAAGTTTCAAAATTGCAGAGTTTGAATGATGGTTGGAGTTAGGATTCCTCCATGTGATGGTGTTCAGAGTATTGCATATATGTAAAGGGCATTGAAGTATCACACTACAAGGTCTAAAGAGCTCAAAGAGCATCCATGAGTGACAAATCAATCAGATTGATAGTACACTTTTTCTTATGGAGAGTGATTGTAGTACTTTAAAATGACAAATATACTCATATTGGGGTTTTCAAGGAGTTGTGGTTAAAGATAAACTTATATAGGAAATCACACTATGTAGCATAGAATCTAATTTTATATAATTTTATACTAATAATATTGTTGACATTATTTATTTAGAAAATAATTTTATATTAAAATGTCCAAATCTTAAATTAAAGTCATTACTAGCACATTGTTCATTGCATTTGACCTATGTGTAAAATATCTAATAAGAATGGAGGATAAACAACTACATGAGAAATTGATCCACAAGGAACCTCCATTGCAATGTCCAATACATGATGATTGGAATCATCATTCCTCCATGTGATGTTGCTCAAGACCTTCTGTATATATAGGAAGTTGAAGTATCACAACAAAAGGTCTTAAGAGCATTGATTGTAGTGGTCACGTCCTTATAGAGATTACTATTCTCTCTATGTTTTAACAATACTAATTAAAATTGAACAAGACACTAATTAAAAATAGATGCTTACAGTTGCTTCAGATATCTAGAAGAATTCATAATACTTCGATATGTAGGGTGTATATTTCATATACTAATGTAATGAAAAGAACTTAAATTTCACATGCATATAATCAAAGAAAAATATCAAATATGAAGCATAATCAGAGAGGGAAAAATATAAAAAAAAATGAAGTTTGATCCAACTAGGAGTTTCTTGATCATGGAACTTGTTTGTTCCTTAACTAGTTTGTTTTTTAATCTTATCCTTTCCCTTGCAACAAGGCTCACCACCCTGTCATACAAGAGATCTCCTCAATTTCTTGTCCCTCAAGCCCATGGCTTGAACACAAACCTAGATGCTATTACTTTTTCCCTACTACTTGTATTTTCTTTCACTATAATTCTCAATTTCTCCAACTATCGACCCCCTTATTAGTCCCTGCCCTTCGACTGGTAGGGACTATATTAATCCATTCTCTGTTTTCATATTACTTTGGCACATAAATCAACGTACTTTTATTGTTTTAATCCTAGGTTTTGGTAAATTATACATTGTTCTCATCCCATTTTATGTTTTTACCGTAAGTTTGAATTTGATTCCTTATTTGGCCTCTTCCCGAGNTGTTTTCATATTACTTTGGCACATAAATCAACGTACTTTTATTGTTTTAATCCTAGGTTTTGGTAAATTATACATTGTTCTCATCCCATTTTATGTTTTTACCGTAAGTTTGAATTTGATTCCTTATTTGGCCTCTTCCCGAGGCACAACGCGCCCCCCCCCCAACCCCCCCCCAATTTCCCACCAACATCTTACTTTAAATTCCACATTTGGGTACCAATTTTTCCAGAGTGAAGTAATGCTAGAAATTAGTCTAGCATTACTTCTTCACTTTAAATGTTTGTATAAATGTTTTCTTTAGGCCATATCCCATAAGGGATTTTCTATTAAACTGCCACCTACACACCATGCAAACCTACAACACCATACACCACCATCACCATGAACACGTGTTGGTTCTTTGTCCTTTAAAAAAAGACCTGGCCATGAAACAATAGATTTCCCTGTATAGTTAATTTATCTCCGAGATTTCATTTTCCATGAGTTGTTCTGGCCATGGCTACCCAACCCATGAACACCATTATTTTTTATCTCCTATGTTTCTTCCCACCTTCTCTTTCTATCCATGTATGCCCACCTGGTTTGTCTACCCATGTGTTCACCGGTTGTAGAGAAGAGTCTGCTTGACGAAGGAGGGGAACTGATCCAGGTGGTTATTGGTGGCCACCCACCTATTCCAACTAGATCCTCTTGACAGTTTTTAGTTCAACACGTTCTTCTGTACTTCTTTGTAATTGTGGGTTCTACACTTCCAGGGTCATATGAATCCCTACACATTTTCCAAGTGGATATTGGTGGCCGCCCACCTAATCCAACTGGCTTATTTTCGATATTTTCCTGTTAGCACATCTTTCTGTACTTCCTAGGTTGTTTTGGGGCCCTAAACAGTGACTTTTTGGCTTTCCATGATCAAATTGTAAACATATTCAAAGTTTGACAACGTAATCTATAGTTCTCTAAAATACCTTTCCAATGGACTATCGCACGGCTAAAACGTAGGTCAGATGCAAAAGTTATGACCCCGGGAAGTTGAGGTACCTGCTTACCCATCGAGGCCCACATAACTCTTGGTGTTTCATCTCCTAGGGTTATTTTTTTGGATGTCTAGGGTTTTGGCATTGATGAGTAATGTTAAAAAGTCCTCTGGAGCCTCATTGTAATCATTCTACTCAAACTAATGTGCATAACAGCCACATCTCTTCTCAGAGATAGCTACCACCTTTCGAGCAAGTTGTTTTCAATTCTGCAGTTTTACAGTTTCAGCCTATTTCATTTATTCAAGATAATATATTTTTCATTGGATATCTATTGTTATTCTTCGTATCTCTGTGTTATTGTATTCAGTCTGTTAGTCATCTCATTTCGCTCATAAATCTGAATCAGTGGTATCAGAGCAGTCTGCTCTTCATTTGTTTTTCTTCGTGCATGTCCCTGACAAGATTGGGGTACAAAAAGTTGGGACTTGAACCATATGATCCTTTGCAAGATCGGTCATGCCAAACCCGACAAAAACCCATGGGGGACGAAAATAAAGATGATGGAGTAGGAGATCCTTTTAAAAAAATTCTCAAGGAAGCCCTTGCGCGACAAAGGAATGAAATGATGGACAACTTTGCATAGATCCTTCAGTGGATGCCCACAAGAGAAGCATCTTCATCAAGCGGCCATGCAGCCCCCTTCAAGGTACAGGTAAATTTTGATATTCCATTATTTGAAGGAGTGATAAATTCGGATGTCATAGATAAATGGTTGAATATGCTCGAAGGATATTTTTTGGTCCACAATTTTTTTGATAGGGAAAAGATTACTTTTGCATTCCTCAAGGTCATCACCCATGTTAAGGATTGGTGAGATACTTACTCTGAGCAAAGGGAAATAGAGGAATCTGTAATATTTTCAGTCGCCCCCACATGGGATTCCTTTAGGGATGCCATTAAAGAACAGTAATACCTTGTTGGAAGCTACGAGGACCAGTACACTAGATGAACCACCCTACGTCAGGAAAGGGACCAAACAATACCATATTTCATCAATATTTTCCATACCATGCACACCAAATTTGGTATCAGAGACTCTGAGTGACATCTGGTGCTCAAATATTGTGATTGTTTGCATAGATACATTCAAATAGAAATGGGGTTTATGGAAATCACATCATTGGGTACGGATTATAGATATGTTGTCAATATCGAGCAGAAATTTAAGGAGAAGAGGCGAGAGTTTGGATCTGCAAACTCCTCACAGCTGAAGCTGGGAAAAGGTGGCCCCAACCCACAAAACAAGGGACAAAGAAAAGATGGCCACTCTCTGGACAACCGGTCCAAGCTGCAACACAATAATGGTAATGAGAAATCGAATAAGGACACGAGAAAATGGTGGGAATACCATAAAATCCCTTGGCACAACACCAAAGAATGTCACTCCAAGCAGTCATCGGTGGTTGTGCTTAAAGTTTCCGAGTCAGAGGCAGATTCTGACTCTGAATCAAATCCAAAAGGAGGGAAGCATATTATCGATGTCGAAACCAATGCCACTATTGCTACCACCAAAGTCCAGCCAAGCGAACCAAAAGAATTAGAGGAAGGGGAATGCCTCTTTCACTCACAGATGTGGGTAAAGGGGGCTCTGCTTCATTTCATTGTTTATAGTGGCAGTCAGAAGAACTTGATCTCAGCAGAGGTCATCAAGTAGTTGGACCTGTCGACGACATCGCACCCGTAGCCCTACACCATCGTCTGGCTTCGCCAAGTAAGATATCTTTGCGTCAGTCAACAATGTCGGTTGCCCTACGACATCAAGCCCTTCAAAGATGAGGTATTGTGTAATATTTCTCCCCTTGAAGTTTGTGATGTTCGTTTAGGACAACCATATTTTTGGAAGCAACATGATGTGTATGAATCTAGACCCCGCAGTGTTATTATTACTTTGGGTAGACAATTGTATAGGATACTAGAGGTAGCATCGCCTACCTCTATTTCTTTAATCTTTGTTAACCAAGGTAGTAAGGTTATTTCACAGATAGGGAATTTGGTCTTCTTTATGATCCGTGCTCGCAGTAAGAAGAAGGTTTCCACCACATATGTGGCCTCTACATGCAGCCTCTCATTGCAGCAAAAGAAAGTGGACGGGATCATGAAAGAGTACATAGACATCTTCTCCTCACCCACCGGGGTACCGACGCACTGCCATGTCAAGCATCCAATTGATCTAATCCTCGGTGCACCTCTACCCAACGGACCAGTCTATCATCGCTCACTGATGGAAAATGACGAAATCAAGCGTCATATCCAAGAGTTGCTTCAAAAGGGGCACATCAGACCCAGTTCCTCCCCTTGCAGAAGCCGGATTGTACTGGTACAGAAGAAAGATGGTACCTGGCGGCTCTACATTGACTACATAGCATTAAAAAAAATCACARTCAGGTATCAGTCACTAATTCCCATAATCGATAACCTTCTTGACCAACTCAAGGGGGAAAAGTTCTTCAACAAGATTGACCTAACGTATGGCTACCACCAGCTTCCCATAGAACCAAATGATGTATGGAAGATAGCTTTCAAATCTATAGAAGGTCTCTTGGAATGGATGGTCATTCCCTTTGGCTTAACAAATGCACCAGCCACTTTCATGAGGTTGATGGATGATGTATTCAGACCCTTCACCAACTCTTTTGTGGTGGTATATTTGGATGACATCCTCATCTTCAACAGAACTTGAGAAGAGCACATGCAACATATTCAACAAGTTTTGAGCACTCTGTGGCAACACAAGCTATATGCCAACTTGAAAAAATGCCCATTTGGCATGAACAAGGTGCAATACTTGGGCTACATTGTTGATGAGCATGGGGTACATGTTGATCCAGTTAAGATCCCAGTCATTCGTGTCTGGCCAGCCCCGACCACACTAACCAAGCTTCAGAGCTTCTTGGGACTGGCCAACTTCTACCGATGGTTCGTGTTGGGATTCTCCCATATTGCATGGGCCCTCAGCCAAGTGACCAAGGGTGGTGGTAGGGAAAAGTTCATGTGGGGGAAGGAACAACAACGAGAATGAATATTACTTTTTAATAGTCATTCATGGCATGGTATATAACATTCGGTTCACCTGTTGAATGACTATTACTTTGTTCATTGACCGAAATATATTTTCATTTTTCTTATAGTTTAGGATTTTATATCGAATTTTCTTATTTTTGTGAAATCGTTAAACTTAATTATTTACCTTAAGATTGGTTGATCAAATTGAAGTCTTTTGGCTCAAGCGGCGGCAACATTCTTAGGATGGATGTTTGTCCTAACATGATACCTATTTTGTGGCGATTTGAATGTGAAAACCCCTAACATGATGCATGTTTCGTGGTAATTTGCATGCAAGGTTTTCGAGAAGTGCAAGCTTGCACACTAATCTAGATTCTACATCACTGACACTCAACAGTAGTCATAGCTCTAACACTACAAGTCGATTACATCTCACCACCTCACTGCAGATATGACAATCAGATGTCTATGCTCTATCAAGATATGACAATGATTATGAGAAGTGGATGATGTCTATATCCATCCAACCACCTAAAATTATATAGCACCTAGGCCTCACCCAAATTTTCCTCATCTTCTCTATCTGCATGCACAATCACTACTATTTGGAGTATTTAGTCAACTTTTTGGCCAAGACCCTGCCCTCTGCATTTAGGGAGGAAGATCCAGGTCAAGAAAGCGCAAAAAGGCACCAGCCGAGTGCATGAACACCTTATAGGCTCTCCCAAAAGTGAAATTGAATACATTGTCTTTATGGTTCTTTATGGTTTGTGCTATTATTTTTCTACCTAGTCGTTACTTATATGCAGTTTTAATTTGTAAATTCAGGTCTTCCAATTTAGGAGAGTTTGTTTTTGGAAAATGTTTACTAGCATTTCAAAAGGACAAGTACACTGTGTCAATCCTATTTTTGGTTTATGTAAGCCTTGTTTTCAGATTGTTGATAAAATTTTCCTTTTATCAAAAAAAAGTAATGAAATAAGAAATGCATTTCAAAAAAAAAGATCATATTCTTGGTGCTTTTAATATGTATTATCTCTTTGCCTTTTATCAGGGATGTAAAAACATAGTGAAGATGAAATAAGAAGTGAAATTGGAAGCAAGATACTTACGATTTGTTGTTGATGACCACAGGATTAATGGGTTGATTTACTGCAAAACCCATGCATGCCCTGTGTTCCCGAGTGAAATATTCCCAAACCCTATCAACCAGAATCTCATGCTTTACTTGGTCTTTTATTTTGTAACTGTGTTTATGAGAATGATAAACAACTCGATACATGTCCTGAATAGAAGTCAATGGGTTTTGGAGAGGCCCCAGTAGATTGATTTGAATTTTGTTTTTGATTAGGGTGAGCAAGATTTTGGGTACCTTTGTGTTGTGTATACTTAAACTCCATGATTTGTTCATGGAGGCCAAAGAAACTGAACAAGGCATCACACTTTGTTGCGCCAATCCACTTGGGTGTCCCAGTGATTTTCCAGTTAAACCATTCTCCTCCCTCTACATCAAATCCCCTCGCCCAGGATAAGTCTATCCATCTCTGCAATGCAAATACCTCTGGAACGAATGTTGATCCTCCAAACAAAACTTCCTTTGCATCTTCTCTTTGGATGACCAAGAAAGAGCTAACAATATGTATATTCTGCCACCCACAACCCCAAAATTATTTACCCTATTGTCAAAAGTGCATAATACTAATAGGCAAAGGGTATTTGTTTATTGTTTGCATATTTTCCTTACCCTTAAATCTTATCTTAGACTATCCTCCAAGCAAATCCAACGACCTCATCTTTGTCTTAATCATTCCTATCTTCTCCTCACCCATTGGGGTACCGATGCACTGCCAAGTCAAGCAACCAATTGATCTAATCCCTGATGCACCTCTACCTAATGGACTAGTCTATCATCTCTCGTTGATGGAAAATGACGAAATCAAACGTCATATCCAAGAACTTCTTCAAAAGGGGCACATCAGATCCATATCCTCCCCTTGCGAGAGCCCGATTGTACTGGTACAGAAGAAAGACGGGACTCGGCAGCTCTGCATTGACTACAGAGCATTAAAAAAAATCACAGTTAGGAATCGGTACCCAATTCCCAGAATTGATGACCTTCTTGACCAAATCAAGTGGGCAAAGTTTTTCAGCAAGATTGACCTGAAGTCTGGATACCACCAGGTTCCCATCGAACCAACTGATGTATGGAAGACAACTTTAAAATCTAAAGAAGGCCTCTTCGAATGGATGGTCATGCCCTTTGGATTAACAAATGCACCATCCACTTTCATGAGGTTGATGGATGATGTATTCAAACCCTTCACCAAATATTTTGTGGTGGTATATTTGGATGACATCCTCATCTTCAATAGAACTTGGGAAGAGCAAATGCAACATATTCAGTAGGTTTTGAGCACTCTGTGGCAACATGAGCTATATGCCAACTTGGAAAAATGCTCCTTTGGCATGAACAGGGTCCATTACTTGGGATACATTGTTGATGAGCATGGGGTACATGTTGATCCAGCTCAGATCCTAGTCATTCGTGACTAGCCAGCCCCAACCACACTAATCGAGCTTCAAAGATTCTTAGGACTGGCCAACTTCTACCGACGGTTCGTGTTGGGATTCTCCCATATTGCATGGGCCCTCAGCGAAGTTACCAAGGGTGGTGGCAGGGAAACTTTCGTGTGGGGGAAGCAACAACAATGAGCATTTGATGATCTAAAGCATCGCTTATGCTCAGCTCCAGTACTCTCCTTACCCGATCTGCAACAAATGTTCAAGATTGAGACTGATGCATCTAACTATGTGGTAGGTGTATTTCTCACTCAGCACGGTCATTCGGTAGCATACCATAATGAGGCACTCTCAGATATTGTCTGGAAATACCCCACCTATGACAAGGAAATGTATTCCATTGTAAAATCATGTCATCAATGGAAACATTACATTCTCGGAAAGGAGACAATCATCCACACTGATCACAAGCCTTCGTAGTTCATACATACACAGGGGAAATTGCAGAATGACCACCATCAAAAGTGGTCCACCTACCTATAGCAGTTCCATCTCAACATCAAGTATAATACAGGGAGCACAAATTGTGTCATTGACTGCCTTATTCAACCTCTCGTGGTTGCACTCACCACCGTGCTCCATTCTTGTGGACATGAGGCATTTGAGTGGCCTCAAATTTATCAGCAAGATTCATACTTCGCCACCACCTATCATCTCTTGGGTATAGGCGTGAATGTCATCGATTTTCACATTCATGATGGACTGTTATGCCATTTGGGTCATCTTTGTGTTCCTTCAAGCGAGCGTTCAAATATGATTTGGGAGGCTCACTATAGTCGAATGGCAGGACATTTTGGCATGGAGAAAACTATGGTCGTTCTACAGAAAAAAAATTATTGGCCAAAACTTTGAGGGGATGTCAGCAATTATATTAGATCTTGCACTGACTGTGACATTTCCAAGCCATCCATCAAGAGGCAAGGCTTATACACCCCTCTTCCTACTCTTAAGAAGCCTTGGGAATCCATCTCGATGGATTGCATGTCTATCCCTCCATCCACCAAGAAAGGCAATGATTGTGTATTTGTGGTAGTTGATCAGTTTTCGAAGATGGCCATCCTCACAGCCAACAAGAAGAGCATCACAATGGTTGATACTGCCAAGCTCTTCTTCAAACGAGTGTGGGCCCATTTTTGGATACCATAGACCATCATCTCCAATCAGGACAATAGGTTCCTCAACACATCTTGGTCGAGTCTCTGGTCAATGTTGGACACCAAACTCACTAAATACACTGCTTTCCACCCCCAAACCGAAAGCCAAATAGAGGTCGTCAATCGGATGATTGTGGACATATTGTGCATGTACAACTCTAAGCATCCATGTACATGGGATGAGAGTCTTCCCTATGTTCAGCACAGTTACAACACGGCTCTCCATAGCTCCCCCAGCCATATCCCATTTCAAGTGGGGCTGGGATTCCAACCCTTGGGTCCCATTAATGTTGCACTACCTCTTGCAACCACACAAACAAAATCTTCCCATGTTCAGAATGATACCAACAAAGCCACCAGATTCATTGAGCGGATTCAGCACATCTGCCAACATGTCTATGAGATTTTGCAGAAAGTTAATGCTAAGTACAAGCAATGCCATGATCAATGGGTATCACACCAGTTTCATGTGGGAGACAAGGTTTCATTACATTTGCAAAAAGAGTGCTTTACATGGCCCCATCATAAGCTATGCCCACTTCGCTATGGGCATTACACTATCACCAAGGTTATGGGTAGTAATGTTTTTGAGCTCAACACTCCACCCTTCCTTAGCTTGCACCCAATGTTCAATGTGGACCTCCTTCAACCATATTTTCCACCATTATTGGACACCTCATAGATCACAGAACAATTGACCCCAACATAGGTCAACCCCGATTGCATGGAATGGGCATCCATTGATCAGATAGTGGACAGACAGGTCAAGGGCACTTTCCAGTAGAGGATCCAACTTTATCGGGTTGTCAAGGCAGGGAAACTCCTACACCAAAGAAAATGTCTCACCCAGGGACAAATTCAACAGAATTTCCTCACCTGATGGGGGAACTCAATGAAATGGAGACCACTTCTTCCTAAGGGGGGAGGATTGATCCAAGTGGATATTGGTGGCCACCCACCTATTCCAACCGGCTCCTCTTGACAGTTTTTAGTTCAACACGTTCTTCTGTACTTCTTTGTAATTGCGGGTTCTACACTTATGGGGTTGTCTGAAGCACTACACATCTTCCATGTGGATATTGGTGGCCTCCCACCTAATACAGTTGGCTTATTTTGGATTTTTTTATGTCAGCACATCCTTTTGTACTTCCAGGGTTGTTTTGGAGCCCTAAACAATGTTTTTTTAGCTTTCCACATTGAAATT
The DNA here is from genome assembly GCA_010110895.2 of Picea sitchensis. Classification (NCBI taxonomy): domain Eukaryota; kingdom Viridiplantae; phylum Streptophyta; class Pinopsida; order Pinales; family Pinaceae; genus Picea; species Picea sitchensis. The sequence goes on along the minus strand of SNQJ01S0008917.1, from coordinate 42,108 downwards.
GTAGATGGAGTTAGAGTTTTACAGTGTAATGTGTAGTTCTTGAAAAGACCTTTCCAACGGGCTATCACGTGCCTAAAACGGAGGTTAGATGCAAAAGTTACGGCCCTGAGAAGTTGAGGTACCAACTTACCCATCAAGGCCCACATAACTTTTGGCGTTTCATCTCCTAGGGTTAGGTTTTTGGATGTCTAGGGCTTTGGCATTCATGAGTAATGTTAAAAAGGAATCTGGAGCCTCATTGTAATCATTTTGCTCAGATGGATGCACGTAGCAACTACATCTCTTCTCAGAGATAGCTACCACCATTCGAGCAAGTTGTTTTCAGTTCTGCAGTTTTATAGTTTCAGCCTATTTCATTTACTCAATAGAAGATATTGTTCACTAGATATTTGTTGTTATTATTCGTATCTCTGTGTTATTGTATTCAGTATGTTAGTCAGTTTTTTCCGCTCATAAATCTGGATCAGGAACATCTAGCACCAGGTAACAACCAACACAACTGGATGGAGGGGAACAACTAGCACAACCAGGATGTCGAATTTAACAAAATTTCATCAATCAATTATCACAGAAAGACCTAATTTTATTCTAGAATTATTTTTTAACATTTCTCCTAATTTATTTTCAGAACCTATGACTGACTGGTTTTTGTTTCATGGAGGGCAGTGTACATACCAATTGTTTTTCCTCCTAGGTCGATTCTTCTTTGCATTTTTTCTCGAACACCACCATTCTTGAACTCCACCATAGTAGTTGATGTACATACCAGTTTTTTTCCTCCTAGGTTGATGCTTCTTTGCGTTTTTTCTCAAATACCACTATTCTCGAACTCCACCATAGAATCTTTGGTGCTTCTGAGAGCTCTGCTCAATGGGTATTTCCATTAGTAAATCTTATTTCTCTGTATTATGGCCAAATGACATTATACCCTTCCATAAATAAATTTCATGTCTTTTGTCCGTCTTCAGGTAAAGATGGACTAACGGATTTATAAGATCTTCCAGAATGTTCTTTTGACGCTTTCATCCATAATGAAATGCCATGCCCTAACCAAGGCTAATTGGGTTTTTCTAAATAAGGTGATACACAAGTAATTGGGTATAGAAGGCGCATAGTTGTGAAGTCGATAGAAAACAAAATTTTACCAAAGCGAGGGTGAACTGTTGCAAGGCCAAGTAACCTGATTTCCAAATACATCCAAACTGGTGGTGCGGTTGTAATAAGTGGTTAGGCTTGTATACAGGGTCATTTTTCAAAACGGTGAAGAAGATAATGGGGTTCACATGCTTCTGCTACAAACGAGAGTGTGTGTTTCCAACTAGGAGTAGAAGGGGCAAGCAGAACAAAATGAAACGACTTTGCTCATAAGTGTTGACAAACTCATGGCTGGGGGTCAAAAAGTTACCCTCGAGGAGTAGTAAATTGTCTTTGTATGTTACCATGTTGTAGTTGCTTCTGCTATTGGTCTATTGGTCTTGTTATTGACCTTACCTAAACCTGAAGCTCAGTCTTTGAGGGGGCAAGGAAATAAGGGCCTTTAATTTATTTATTTAAGGTTTCAGTCGTTCGAAGGGTTTCTATTCAGTAATGCGAGAGTGTGTTTCGAAAGAACATGATCTATCCCCCTCAATACTCATGCCTCGGTGATCAAAGTGAAGGTCATAGCCTGAATCTCCTATCTATCTAGATTTATAAGGGAAAGGGGGTTACAGAATGAAGGGATTTGCTTCCATACTTGATGGATAGATGAGAAAGCTTGAACTGGAATGCATAAATTCAATCCCATTCCAATGCATGCCCCCTGAACTTTGAGTGCTTTCGAAGCTTTGCACTCTCATCTTGCTTGTATATTGAAAAGACCAGCAGAAAATCCACGAGAAATAATGAAGGAAGTTTGGATCCGCAACTAATTCAAGTTCAAGACCCTCCCTTCCCACCTACCTGATCCAGTCCTGCACATGCACATCAAACCCAAAGGGGGAAGGACTTGGGCCTTTTACGTCAATCTACTTGTAGATAGATAGGTGTCGTCCTAATAACATGTCTAGTTGCATGTCTAGCATATGGTACACAACTACACAAGAAAAAAACACGTGGATGTTTAGCTATGTAAATAAATAAATAATAGTCTTTAGAGCATTAAATAAATAATTTTTTTAATAAAATGAAAATCTTCATTATCACTTTCCCAAAAGAATCAACAAGTTTCAAAGAATTTAGTGATTTCTAAAGTTCTACATTATCTCCTATCTCTGATTAAACCTGTGACAACCTTCTATACCTTAACTATGACCACCAATTGTTCAATGTGATCATCATTGCACATGTTTTCCTTATGATCTTCTTCACGGTATATCATTTCCTTCACTAATAACACTATATGACGAAAACTTACAAATGAATATGGGATATGATAGTGAGGCATCTTCCTCAGTTTACGACTGGCATCAACTGCCCTGTTGCTTACACAATGTTCCTGTAAAGAGATTATGTGTTGAAGACAATCCATGACATGCACACCCTCCCAATGCCCCCAAAGACTTTGTCAATATCTCCATCTATGCGATCCATAAGATGGATCTTGACAGCAATGCAATGTAGTTGTAGAAATAAAATGAACTAAATTACCTAAACCTTTAGATGTAACCAATAGATTATACACTATATCATATGATGTATGGTTGTTCCATGAGTAATGAATGGTCGCAGATATGACATGAGTAATGTATTGTCACAAGTGTGAAATGAATGCATGAGTCTAAGTGAATTCTATGCACATCTCAACACATGGATTTTTTTATTTTCATCTACATTTAGCTTTCTAAGAATTTGGTGGTAGACATAACCATCCAGGTGAAGAACATATGGAGATACTTCACATTTTGTTGGTCGTCAATATCGTTCCTTAAACACATTGGTGTAGATGACTTCAATGGTTCATGCACCAACTAAACGTGGACTCGTGCAATTTTTGAAATTCTAATTTATTTAGTTTTACGCTATAAATATTGCTTCACATCTTTATTTAAAAATTAGTTCATATTGAACTTTGTATTTTTATTTAAAAATTAGTTCATATCGAACTTTGCTATGTTGAGGAACTTTCAGATATTTGATGAGATGTGTAAAATAAGAATAAGGTTAAACATTTTATGATTTTGAATTTTTTTATGATTTTCCATCGCCAAAATTTAATCATAAAATCTTTATTAAAATTGTAATTTGAATTGTTGGAATTGTTATTTTTTTATGTAAAAATAAATTCAACACCCTTGAATACCCCTACTACAACACAATATTAATAATTTGTTTTTGTAATTCTATTAATCCAAAATATATTTTATCAAATTAAAAATATATATGCTAATTTCTCTTCTTATTATTTTGATTTATTAAAAAACATCAAATTTATAGAACATTGTTACTAAATACAAATGATATAACATTAATAAATCATTGATCATTGTGAATTTAATTTATTATATGTATAGAAACTATATACATTTTACAACCCATAAATAGATGAATAATGAGAAGAATAAAATAATATAACATTGAAAATTTAAAATAATAAAAAATTGAAATTTATAAAATAAAAATGAATTTTTTTTTGTAATAATAGACAATAGATGAATAATGAGAAGAATAAAATAATATAACATTGAAAATTTAAAATAATAAAAAATTGAAATTTATAAAATAAAAATGAATTTTTTTTTTGTAATAATAGACCAGCAATATTTCAACATGAGGAAAACATTAAATCTCAATAATAAGAATATAACAATAAAATAAATTAAATCAAAATATTTTTAATTCTTTTTAGTATATTAATTTCTTAAAAACATTTAATGTTGAAAATGGATGTATCTTCATTAATTAATTATGATTTAGTGGTGAGATAACAATAAAATAAATGAAATCAAAATATTTTTAATTTTTATTTTTAATATATTGATTTTTTTAAATTTTTTACATCTTGAAAATAGATGTATCTTCATTAATTAATTATGATTTAGTGGTAAGATATGTAATTAATTTACAATAATAATTTATTCTATTTTACAATTTTATGAAGTTTTTCTTATTCAATGTAAATATGATTTTATAAAGTTAATTAAAAGCAATTTTATCTCTAAAAAATCAAATATGATTTTATAAAATTAATTAAAAGTAATTTTATTTTTAAGTAGTCAACATTGAAATTATTTACAATAATATTGTGTACTTTATAATAGCATATAGCCTTAGTCCCATAAATGAAACCAATACTAGTCCAATTACAATTCAATTTTTAATAATAATAAAAAATAGATGTAAATTTATTGAAAATTTTATAAAAAAATTCAAATAAAAATAAATTTATTATTATATATAATATAAAAAAGTATTAATTACTTATCAATATTTTATGATACATCTTGAGTGGGTTTAATGGTTAAGAATATGTGTTTCTTTCTCAAAGGTCACGGGTTGAAATGAGAGGAGATAGGGTATGTATACCTCCATAGACTTTAGCAATTAAATCTTTGAGCCTAGGAAGGTCCCTTATCCCACAAACAAGGGATCTCATACACCAATTTAATGTTATAACCTTAAAATTAACTTATTATTATTATTATAACTATTAACAACTACTACATTACTAACATTAATATGTTTATACACATATAATTATTAATATTACAAATATTTATATTTATATAATATAAATATTAATAAATAATTAATAATTATTTATATTATATACAATAATAATTTTGTATTTTTATTTTTTAATAAAATTTAAAATTTAATCAAAATTAACCATTTCATAACCACTCAAAATTAAATCAAAATTTACCATTTCATAACAACCACTCAAAATTAAATCAAAATTAACCATTGACTTTTGGAAGATGACTTTGTACACTTCATTATGAAGATGCAAGTTTTCATAAATACATAAATAGATATGTGTGTAGACTTTATATTAGTGGAGTCATGGTGAGTTTGGTAAGAGTGTAGTCAATTGAGAAAAGACAGAATCTAACCACTATTTTGTCCCAAGACCATATGTTTGTAATAACATATAAATCATTTTTGGAGGTGCCTTGTACTTGAAAAGTAATTAATGAAGTTGAAGAAGTAATTTTCAAACTTAAGTCTTGGATTATGGATTTTGTGACATATTCAAGTCTTTTCGATACTTCCATCACATAGGTATCATATGCCATATTTATTGAATTGGAATAATGGTTTTGTTTTGTTTTTTAATTTTGAAACAAAATTATTCTTTTATCAATGGATAGTTGTTAAAGTTTCGAAAAATTAAGATATGAATCATGGTTCAAAATGTTTAAATTCTAAATTGCAAATAAATTGCAAATATTGTTAGCAGTTGTTTATATCACATTTGATATATGTGCAAAAGATCTCAGTAAAAGGAACGAGAAACCATTACATTGGAAATTACTGGTTGAAACATATTTATTATAAGGTCTAGTGATGGTTGGAGCTAGGATTCCTCAATGTGATGGTGGTTTGGTAAAAAATGTGTGTGGAGTTGAAACATTACATCATAAGGTTTAAAGAGTTAAAGGAGTATACATGAGTGACAATTCAATCAAATTGATATTACAATTTATTGTAATTATAATGTTTTAGAAAGACAAAGATACATGTAATGGAGGTGGTGAAGGAGTTGTAGCGAGAGATCAAGTTATATAGGATAGTACTTTATGTGGCATAGAAATCAATTTTATTTAATTTTATATTAATAATATTGTTCATATTACATATTTAGAAAATTACTTCAATATCAAATGTCTAAACCCTAAATTGGAATCACTACTAGTAGGGTGCTCATGGCATTTGATCTATGTGTAAAAAAATATAATGAGAATGAAGAATAAACAACTACATGAAAAATTGATCCCTAAGGCACCTTCATTTCAAGATCTAATACGTGATGGATGGAACCAAGATTCCTACATGTGGTGGTGGTCAAGGCCTTCCATATATACAAGAAGTTGAAGTATCACACAACAAGGTCTAAAAACCAAAAGACACAAACTTAAGTGACAACTTAGTAAAACAATTGGTAAGTTATTTTTCTATATGTTACAATGTTTTAGAAAGCCAAAGATAATTGTATTGGGGCTCTAAAGGACTTATGGCCAAAGATCAAGTTACATAGTAGAGTATAGACTATGTGGAAAAAAACCATATTTATTTAATTTCCACCACCAATATTGTTTCACATTTGATTAATTATATAATTAGTTCATACCAAACTTTGTTATGTTGATGAACTTTCGGTAATTTTCTTTTGGTAACACTTTATGATATTTATTCTTTATACTATTATGAATACGCAAATTTTGAATTTAATTTATTGCATCTTTCGTAAACTTCTTCTTGACACAAGTTCCTTAGCAGAGTGTGGTCGACCAACTGAGCTAAATTATAAATAGCTAGCTAGATAGATTACTTAGTTCATAAAGGGGTTGGATTTATTGGTGAGGAGTGAGGATATTTTCACCAATGAGCAAGGTTCAATTCCCATGATGTTTGTTTTTGGAGACATGGGATCACCATGAGGTAGTGGTTGAACATGTGGTTGCACCTAAAGAGATTATATTAAATTATTTTGAGACCCATGCACACATACGTGGATCAAACCACACCCTTGTGTCCTTCAAATTTTAAAGCCTAGAGTGGTTGGACTATTGGTGAGAAGCAATGAGTTTTCACCATTGGGTAATGTCCAATTCTCATCATGGCTTTTCCTTGGGACATGGGGTCACCTTGAGGTAGTGGTTGAATGTGTGCTAGCACCTAGAGAGATTATATTTGGATTGACAACGTCTCAACCACCAACCATAATAGTTGGTGGTGAGCCTGACAAAATATACTAGATTTGAACCTAAGACATATGACCTCCCCATCAACAACATGATTTAGTTCGATGGTTCACCCAATTGAGCTAACCCTTGGGGTGGGGTTTTTTCAAAGGAAAACCTTGTGGGATCCCACCCTTTTCCTTGGAATACCTGGATGGAGGGTGAATCAAATGCTAGCCAAAATAGCAACTAGTAACCTCCAAGTACATGACCATATTTGAACCTATGACATATGGCATCCTTGTTGACTTAGCATGCCTTGGGTGAATGATTAACCCAATTGAGCCAACCCTTGGGGTTAGTATACAAATCTCTCTCTCTCTCTCTCTCTCTCTCTCTAGAGAGAGAGAGAGAGAGATGTACATACACACATAATGAATGTCTTTAATGACTGAATTATTTCAAGGCATATTCCACCATGAGGTCTTTAATTCTAGTCTCGATGAGGTTCAAGTTTGATCGAGTCCCACTAGGATGAAATTTGAACCAAAATGCAAAATGTAGGGTACTAAAAGCACATCAAATTCAAACAACACTATAATGCAATGTATGGATATGCATGTGAGTTGGAATTATGCAGTTGCTTTGAGACACTTTGAGACTAGATTACACTCCTCTCTATCCTTCACTCGGTTTCACTTATTGATCATGGGTATAATCCCAAAACATACATCGATGTAAAGTCAATGTTTGGTCTCATGTTTTGAAATTACACACACACACACAATGAAAGAGATATGAAACAAAATATTATATAGTAATGGTAAAGTGGGTCTCACAAAAACCAACCTTAAATGGCCATTATATATCTAGAATTTGATGCAACATTAAATACAAATTATGTTGATGAATGAATCCTATGAAAGTCTAAAATTGCAAGTGTGTTTGCATATTAAAATTAAAATGTCAATTATGTCTAAATTGTGTCTAGCTTGGGTGGTTAAGAGTAGAAGTTGTTGTTCTCCATACCCAAGTTCAAACACTATTTGTGTCATGTTTTCCTCTAGTTGGTTGATTCAAGCTAGCAAGGTATCAACAATATCACTCTTGCTTAAGTGCTTGAGGGGGGGATGAGATGTTTGCAAAAACAAATTGCTCTAAGGATTACCTTAATTGATTGAACAATCCACCCAAGGCACATTGCCAATGGGGAGGTCGGTCGAGCCTGTTAGGGTGATCAACCACTACTAAGTTTGATAGTTGAGTCACTCTCCTTCCATATATTACAAGGAAGAGGGGGATATTGCTAAGTTTTCCTTGAAAAAATTATGAAAACTAAAAATTTATTCTTAAAAAAATAATAATAATGTTAAATGTGACATAACTTGTTATGTAATTTTCGACATACGTTACCTCAAATTTTTTATTTTGACACAAAATATGATATAAGTTATGATGTTTTTTACTATAGATGTTCAAAAAGTTACAAATCATTCCTACATTTTGACTATTGCATAGCTTTAGCATCAAATTTCTTGAACACAATTCTTAACCTAAGTAGTTTTAGAGACCTGAGACACTATTAAGAGTGGTAGGAGAAGGGGGGGAGTCTTCATGATCCCAATGGAACTTCAATAATATCCTATGCTTGGGGCCTTGATCATCTATCAAACAATTTGGCAAAATCTTACGCTCTCTTGTGTGGCATGTCATTATCAAAGGAGGCAAATATTAGATCTCTCTTGATCTTCGGGGATTCAATGACCATCGTCAAATCAATGATTGTAAAATTTGCTCCTGAAGGATCCAAATTAAAAAATATCATCTCTAGAATCAAGAAGGAAACAAGCTCTTTCACCAGAGTCTCATTCTTCCACATTAAGAGGGACCTAAATAAAGAGACATATTAATGGACCAAATGAGTAGTTGGGCTTAACCTTAGCATCTTGATTAAAAATTGGGTCCAAGACACAATGTCTATCCCTTAAATCTTTGTCAAAGTGGGTATCAAGTGAATTAAATCTTGACATGAATCAAATTTTATCAATGAGTTGGAATTTCATTGGGATGAGCAACCTGAGGACACTCATCACCCTTCTCTTCATGTGAATTTCCCCTCAGCTCATGGCAATTGAATGCACTTTTGTGTTTTGGTATAATTTTGGTGGGATAATCACAAGTCTTATGATTGAAAGCTAATGCATTTGAGGCTAGTTCACCCATGTGCCTGGTAGTTGAGTAAGTTTCTTTGTTTGGTTTCATCGATTTATTGGTCCCTTTCTCCTCTGGATTGGTCTCATTCTATCAATAGTATGTTGTGAGGGAAAGGTGCAAGTATTTTTAAGCCTCCTTTGTTACACTCCCTTGGCTCGTTTTGAACTTAGTTATCCATTTATTCTCTCTGTATTCGGTGTTTCTTTGTTTAAAGAATTTGAAGAGTTAGAGGTAAATGTTGGTTGGAATTTGTGGTATAGTTTTAAACTTTGACTTAGGGAAATTTTTCAATAGACAATAGTTAAGTTGGGTGTTGGTTCATGTTGGGACTTTGTAATATTCGTCCTTTTTTTTCTCTCCATAAGTTGGTTTGGTCTTAATTCCAGGCCTCTATATACAATTGTCGAATTTTTCTTTGGGTGTTTCAAAGGTCAAAGTCATAGTGGGGCAGCAACCAAAAATTGGAATTTTTCAAGCTTGAAAAAACATCTTAATATTAAATTTTGGTGCTCTAAATTTGCAAATAGTGTGGTTATTTTCCTTTGGCATAAAGTCACTCAAGAAGAGACTCTTCTCTTCAAGCATGGTGTATATACCATTGTAATTTCATCCCCTAATTTTAGGAAGCTAATCAATTCAAATTTTGTTCATTTTGTTGGAGTGAGAAGAAGGTTTGGTTTTTTCTTTGTATGTCCCTCCTAGATCTATTGTGTTAGTTTATTCAAATTGGATAAAGAAGATGTGTATGAGCTTCATAGAATTATGCATCGCCATGAAGATCTCATCCAAGATAATCATAGTGTTATACTTTCAAGATATTTTAGATTTACAGATATTGAGCATACTTGCATTAGTCAAAATGTTAATATCATTAACATTCTTGTACATAAGAAGCAAATAAGTGAATATCTTGAAGTAGAGTGCAATAGACTTTGAAATCTTGCACTCATCTACTACATGGATTCTCTATCAATGGCCTCTAACAATAGGTAAACAAAAAACTAAACTCAGTTTGAGCCAACAAGGAAGAAACAATCCACCAGTTGCGAGACATTATGGAAATTGAAGGACAAAACTCCTCTCAATCTGACAAGGGGCAAGAAGATGAGGGTAGTGCTTTTATTTCTTGCTAATGTTATGTATTTCAGAGTTATCGGTATCCTAGGAGCCTATGTGAAATAGACCACTTGTAGGTAAACTTAGAATATATTTTTTGTAGTATGTTGGAAGCTTTTTGATGTATTCTCGTAAAAATGACTTAATTTGCTAAAGGCAATACATATCGGCAATATGTAACTCGATGCAAACTTTGGTGGCAACCCCCCTTTGAATTAATGAAAATTATGTTCCGGTTAAAAAAAAAAAAGACCTAGGACACTATAAACCATTTCCATATTACTAATTTGTTTGTTACACTTTGTTGAATGATGATGTATGGAAGATAAGTTATGGTGGTAGGTCCCATAAGAAGATATGTGATTATGAGAAANTTCCGGTTAAAAAAAAAAAAGACCTAGGACACTATAAACCATTTCCATATTACTAATTTGTTTGTTACACTTTGTTGAATGATGATGTATGGAAGATAAGTTATGGTGGTAGGTCCCATAAGAAGATATGTGATTATGAGAAATAAATTGGTGAATACTAGAAACTAATGTGATTTTACTACTTTGTTGAACTTAGTTGAATGATGCTTTATGAACCATAACTTATCATGGTAGAGCCCATAAAAAAATATGTGATTATAAGAAGGAAATTGGGAAAAGTTTTAAGATGTTGCAAATAAATTTATTTAAATGAAAGTAGGAAGACATAAACATATTCCATTTTTTAAAACTTTTTAAATGAATATTTAATCATTTAAAGCTAAATTTTCAAGTTGAAAGGATAGACATTGAATCTTTGGGTTATGATGTATTTTAGAAAAAAAAATTGATGTACATAATTTGATAATTAGGTTTTTGGTAAAATCCCATGTGAATGGAAAGAACTAGAAAAAGATTGATGTACATAATTTTTATAATTAGTTTTTGGTAAAATACATGTGAATTGAAAGAAAATAATTGAATTGATGTGTGTAAATTAAAATGTAATTTAAGCCTTATAAGTGTATGGTTAAATTGTAGAGGTATGTAGTCGAAGTCTAAGTTGGAATGTTGTTGTACTCAGTCATAAGTGTATGGTTAAATTGTAGAGGTATGTAGTCGAAGTCTAAGTTGGAATGTTGTTGTACTCAGTCATAAGTGTATGGTCAAATTTGAGTAAAGGTTTGTGGGCCAAAAGTGTTAGTTAAAATATTGAGGTAAGATTTTTTATAAACAAGGTATTTTCAGGATGGAATTTGAGGTACAACTTTATAAATTATTAATGGAGTCATGGTGAGTTTGGTAAGAGTGTAGTGAATTGTGAAAAGTTAGAATCTAACTTTTTTTTAACCCCGAGACCGTATGTTTGTAATAACCATTATTTCACCCCAAGATCATATAAAATTTAACCCCATTATTAATGGAGTCATGGTGAGTTTGGTAAGAGTGTATTTCACCCCAAGATCATATAAAATTTAACCCCGAGTTTATATAAAAATCAAGTGGACTTTCATATCAATAAAAATTTAACCCCGAGTTCATATCAATAAAAGAGTTGAAGTGGACTTTCTCTTATGGAAAGTGATTATAATGCTTTAGAAAGATAAATATACTTGTATTGGGGTTGTGAAGGAGTTGTGGCCAAAGATCAAGTTACATAGGAGACTACACTATGTGAGATATATAAATCAATTTTATTTAATTTTACACGAATAATATTGTTCACTTTACTTATTTAGAAAATAACTTCACATCAAAGTGTCTAAACTTTAAATTGAGATTGTTGTTAGCACGATATTTATGGCATTTGATCTATATGCAAAAGTTATAATAATAATGAAGGGAAACAATTACATGAGAAATTGATCCCCAAGGCAACTTCATTGCAAGGTCTAGTATACAATTGTTGGAACCATCATTCCTCCATGTGATGGTGGTCAGGTCCTTATATATATAGAAGAAGTTGAAGTATCACAACACAAGGTCTTTAAGAGAAAAAGAAGTTGATGTTGTAGTCATGACCCTGCAGAGACTACTACTTTCTCTAAGTTTTAGCAATACTAATTAAAATTGAATAAGATGCTAAGTAAAACTAGATGCTTCGAGTTGTTTCACATATCTAGAAGAATTCATAAGACTGTCATATGCAGGGTGTATATTCCATAGCCTAATGTAATGGAAAGAACTGAAATTTCGCATGCTTGTGATAAAAAAAAAATATCAAATATGAAACATAACCATAAATGGAAAAATACCAAAAATGCAAAGTTTGATTCAACGAGGAGTTTCTTAATCGTTGATTTTGTTTACTCCTCCCACAGACTATTTTTTAATATTATCCTTTCCCCTACAACAAGTCTCACCACCCCACCACGTAAGAGATCTCCTCAATCTCTTATCCCCGAGCCCACAACTCAATCACAAACCCATATGATATGGCTTCCTTCCTACAACTTGTATTTTATTTCAATGTAATTCTCAAATTCTCCAACTCTCTACCCCTCATTACTCAAGTTATTTTTTTATATATAAGTTTTCAATTTTTCCTTTATTTGAAAAGTCTTCCATAGTATTTTCAATTAATGTAAGGAGTAAGATCGAATAGAGCTCTCAACCACCTTTATGACATTATTGTTATTTCAAAACCACAAAGTCTTCTTACATGATGGAGTCAATTTGCTAAGTTTTAAATGCCTTCACCATCTTATCATTCATGCATGTGCCAACCTATGAACTCAGTTTATTTATAATTTCACCATATATTATATAAAATTATACTCAATAATAATTAATTTAATTTGTATAAAATATTTTCTTATAGTAAATGTTCATATAAAATTATTGACCATATACCTAAATTCCACTTATCTTTTTACAATTTTAAGAATTAACATGTTAAGTAGACATGCAATTATTTTAGGATTTTATATATGAAACATGATTAAGGTTATTTATGAAAACCACAAGGTCACAATGTAGAAAGATGCTTAATCTTAAGATTAATCCTTTTACCTAACCCAAACTAGTGTGTATACTCCTTTATCTGGTGGAATATGAAAGTGATTGGAGGCCATGTTATCCCAACAACTCACGACAAGGATTTCATAATATGGCACATCCATCGAAGGGTTGGAATTTCTCGTCCAGTTCCTTGAGTGTGAGGTTGGTGGAGGAAAAATACTTAGTGGGAAGAGACCTCCACCCCTCCTAGCAATATCGTCCCTACTCGACGGGATAACCCTTCACACCCCTAACCTTTATCATCTGTAATTCAGTGTTTAGTCATGTCCAATTTTAAATGTTGTGTGGGAAAGCCCCTATATCCTACATGACACAACTTCCAACATGCAAACATATCAGAGCACTAATTCTTACACACACATACATATATACATGTATGTGTGTGTGCATGTATGTATGTGTGCATGTATGTATATGTATATATAAAGAAATAATCCAAATGTATGATAGCTTCCTCACTATCATCGTTGCTCTCAAAGATACATAATATGGTTCAATGGTGCGACAACCTTGTTATCGTCACCATCATCAAATCCAGACTTATTGTTAGTTAACAAATATGCATCTAGCTTGACTATGAATCTACACTCCCATTGGAGTGTGTACACATCAACATATGTGAATTAAATATTCTGACATATTGACCAATAAATTGACAACATAAAAAGAAACACCCTTTTATAGGCCTACTCAAGATATATATATATGTGTGTGTGTGTGTGTGTGTGTGAAGTTGTGGCTCTACATCACATAATAGTTTACAATTCTGGTCATAAACATCAGGATATGTCTTAGTGTCATAAATACAACTAGTCTCGGTGAACCCCACGACTACAATAATTGACTCGAACCACATGAAAACACCATATACACATCGAATAGTGTAACGTCCCCAAATTCTCACTAAGGGATGCTACCATAAAAAAAAAATCTCTGATACCATTCTGTGGCATGCCTAATTGCCCGATTGGGCCACATTACTATGAAATTGACTATCATTCAATTCAAATGCGGAAATATAAACAACATGAGATACACACCCATGCAAATATCATTAATAATTAAACTCATGAATGCAATTGATTTAAACATGTACACCAACAATTAATGTACACACCAACATTCATATATACAAAATACAAAGTAAATGCAACATTCAATCATAACATAAAATTGTAAATGACAGAGTGATTAAAACACTTGTCTTTTTAAAAAACGATTTACACAACCGGTTGTACACAATGGACATTCCTCCCAACTGTAGGCTTTGTTCCACCAATTCTCTTTGCAACAGGCTACCCCCGAGTTGGGGCTATGAGTCCACAAGAATGAACATGCTCCTTTGGCTGTCTATATCCCACTGTAGCAACTCGAAACTCTCTAAAATCACAGTGACATGACTCCTACAACAATTCCAACCACCCAACTCTCTTCCCCATCAGTCTGCACAACACAAGGGATGATATTTCCTTCTCTGCGTCACAATCACTTAGACAATCTTCATCCCCTCTAGGGCACCAGCATAGACTGGTTAGGAATCTCTCTACCGGGGGCTCCAGGAAATCTAGTTGCAATAAGAGTCCTCAAACAACAAGTTCACTTTCCCTTAGGTGATTTTTCTCAACAAAAAATCACTCATAGGCATAACAACCTCATTCTGAACATAATTTTCAGCTTTAGCGAGCTATCTTCAATACCCACTATGGCTGGCCACTCTTCCGCAACATTCTCCCCCCATTTTCCTCACTTATTTCCAATTGTAAAAAAAACACTACTCTTTTTCCTACTTGAAATTCCTCTTTTCCCATGCTTACTTGACTCTTGATTTTCCCCCAAAGGTGATTATACTCAACCCTTGTTGTCATAACTAAGTGGGATGACTTCCTCACTCAACCTCTTACATGAATTCAATGATTTGAGTGCTTAATAGGTCGATGGGAAAAATGGCTAAATGACACATTGATTAATGAAGATGGCTTAAGATATGGGGTGCCACCTGGACAGAGTTTGAGGACACTTGGAACCGGGCATCCAGGGGAGTTATTAACCCCGACCGCTAGCCCACAGACATTAAATCCCCCATGGATCACACCATGAGGAGAGTAATGGTAGTGCACATGGCTAGACTGATTAGGTTAATGGGCGCGCGAGCTAGCTAGACCAAGCATACTAGGACCGAGTTGGCTCTCAAATTGGCTTCAATGGACGTAAGGGTTGTCAACTCAAGATTCAATGGCGACAATGGATGTAAACAGGCTTTCTTCCCGATGTATTATTTCATTCTTCTTCCACCCTGGTGCATTCCTCCTGTCCTTCTCTTCGGGTCTCCCAAGAATTCCAATATTGCTGCTCTCTATGACATTTTTCTGAGCACTAGTGACTTCCTCCCTGGATCTGATACCCTCTACTTGCCATTCACTCTTAGTCACCACAAGCTCCCTCTCAGCACCTCCGCCTCCTCCCACTCCTCTCAGCCTCCATTCTCGCAACGCTTCACCTCCATACTATCCCCAGCATGCCCAGAGAAAGAGGAAAATCCAAGAGGGGCGCTCGTTATTACAACAACCTCTCTCATCACAATAGGCTCACCCCCTCCCAATGAGCTCTTATTACTCATTTTTCAAGCCCTCGACATACCATCCAGAGTGCGAAGGAGGCTCCTCAGTCCGCTCCTCTTCAACTCCATGATGTCATCTCGGTAAAGGAGGAAGTGTCCTCCTCTAGTGCACACTTCCTTCCATCCACCCCTCTTCTGCTCCATGGCTTGAGCTCGGTAAAAGAGGAGGCACCACCTTCGTGTGTGCGCCCTCCTCTGGCTACCAATCTACCGCCCCCCCCATGCCACCTCCGTGCGTGTGACCTCCTCTGGCTACCAATCTCCTATCCCCCCCAATTGTCAATCCAGGTGACCCCTACTACAACGATGGAAGTTGTATGGTGGAGGAGGAAATCCCCCCACACTGACAATTGGAGGATAACGCAATGGTAGCCAATGAAGTCACCATAGAGGTAGCAGGCAAGGTAGAGGAGGAGGAGGAGCCTCAACAATTCGCTAACCGCCTCACGGAGGAGCACCTTCAACTCCTCTTCAAAATCAGGCAAAAACAGGATGATCAGATGGAGTCTCAGAGCATCCTTGGCCAAAGGATGGACATCTTGTTCGATGCATTAGAGGATGCTCTTGCGCATGCGAAATGCCCTACATGCGACCAACAGCTCACCCCGGTCTATACAATTCATGGACAACCAGGCCCAATAATAGAATGAAGTCTCCAGGTTTTGGTTATTTGTCAATTCCAGTTGCAGGATTAATTGTATAGTTTACCACACTAACAAGATAGACGACCATGCAGTTTTTTCATCTTTTGTCTATGTAGTTTTGTTAATAGCAGCTCTATTCATAGCTAGTCCTAGCGATAGGTTGCAGAATATTGTTCAAACTTTTTTGTTTACGCAGATAGGTTGCAAAATTTTGTGTAAGCATTTTTGCTCAAACAATGTTTGCATACAGGATGATGTGTCAATCTCTGAACATCTAGGAGCCACTTGTTATGGTTTCCCATTTGTGGCGGAACAGGTGGCTCATACTTGTCATTGTACAACTTACAAATGTCAATCATATAAGGATCTACTTTTATTTACAAAAAAAAAATGAAGATGGCTTAAGATTCAATGCATATGAAATCTCCTCAAAAACCCCATTAAGCCCCCCTCTTGTGGAATCACAGCCCACTAGTACTCTGGTCCTTACCCATCTACAGTTGGTGTTGTATTTCATTTTATTATTTTCAATGTACAATGTTTACATATTACATCGCTTGGCCCACGACCATTCATGATACTTACAAATATACAATGATGTATTGGGGATCAAAACTGGAGTGTTACAAATAGGAAAGTCCAAAATGGTAGGGCACTACCTCTAACTGGAATGACAACTTAGCGAAAGTGATTGTAAGTTTTCTATTATACAATGGTTACAGTGCTTTATAAAGCCAAATATACTTGTATTGAGGCTATGAAGGAGTTACGACCAAAGATCAAGTTACATAACATCGTATACACTATGTGGCACAAAAACCAAATTTATTTAATTTTACACCTCAATATTGTTTCACATGCTTATTTATAAAATTAATTCATACCAAACTCTTCTATGTTGAGTAACTTTCATATAAGAAGGTTAAACATTCTACAATTTTGAATTTTTTGGGTTTTCCATCATCAAAATCAGATTATAAAATATTTGCTGAAATTGCAATTTGATGTTGTTGAAATCGTTGTTTTTAATGTACAAATAGATTCAACGCCCTTGAATACCTCTACTACAACATGATTTTGCAATGTTAGTGATTAATATATGCAATTCCATCAATCCAAAATAATTCTTACTGGATTTCAAATAAAAAATATCAATATCCCTTTTCATTAGTTTAAATGATTAAAAAATATCAAATTCTTAAAACATTTTAAGAACATATAAATAATATAACATTAATAAATTCGTCGTAACTTTATTACACTGAAGGTGTTATTTAAGTGGAGGTTCCTCCTAAGGCCTTCGTCTTCTGTCCATAGCCTATCAAGGCTTCCATCTTTCATCTATCAATCACATATCTAAAATTGTCATTTGTCCTCCCTTCATCAGTGGTCAATTAGTATCCCAGGCTTACATCCGTCAGAGTAGGGAAATTACCAGATCAAGCATTCTTTATTTAAATCTGCAAATACATAAGATATGTGCCATGGCATGTTCGGGAAATCTCTATAGAATCTTCTAACAAAGAACAAGAACATTCATCAAACTAGAAATCTTATCCTCTAGTAAACACAAAATGCCAAGGTAAACAATCTTTAAACCACCATTGGAAGACGCCGACACGTTGCTTCTCGGTGAATGCAATACTGGAATTTATGGTTAGTGGAATGGAGTGTTAAAGGATATCACAATAATTCAATAAATAAATAGACATTTACATTACATTCGTGACCGTTTCAGTAGAATAAAACAAGAACTTCAAAAATCTATCACTCACGCTACGAGTAGCTTGTACATAAATAGTTTGTTGAACATGGATTGTGGCTCATGATAGACTAAAAGTAAATAATAATGAGTTACAACCTATATATTGGTTCTTGATAACTATAATTATGGCATATGCTCTTTATTCTTGAGTTGGGTTTGATTTACAATCACTATAATGCCAAATAGCCATGGATTACAATAATGCACATTGGGATTAATGATATACCAGAAACAAGTTAAGGGTTATGTTACACAATATGGGTTTGAATTTGGGTTTGAATACAAATCATGATTAGAATAACTGGTGTAGGAATATGTATATGATGAACTCGAAGACACACTTGGTTGTGTTACTAGAATCCTCACAAAGAAACATCATAAGATATAGGTAGAAACTAACCTATGACATTTGTTAATGGTACCAATTACCAATGTATATACATTTATTTTTATTTTTTTATGGTTGGCGGAATCGACAATTAGTTGGGCACGTACTCGCGTTACACGTGGTTGTGTTATCCAACTGCTACCACTATAACCTCCAGGTGTTCCCACGCTGCCCCACGTGCTACACACAAGTTTAGTCAAGGGGAGTTGAACTCGAAACCTCATGGAACTTCATATCACGACACTTTCCAATAGATGCCCCCCCAGGGGATTAGAAATTTGGAGGACATGAGGGTGGGATTTCATCCACTTATGTGTGCACGGGTCACAATATTATTTAATATAACATCTCTGGGTGCAACTACACATTCGACCACTACCTCAAGGTGCCCCCATGGCTCCAAGTTAGGCCCTCACGGGAATTGAACCTTTCCCAATGGTGAAAAACTCCTTGCTTTTCACCATTGGATCCAACCCCTTTGGGCCTAGTGTATGTACAAATTACTTGAATGGAAAACTTTTAAATAAAATATAACCTTCAATCGGTTAGTAATCTCGAAAGATACAACATTTATTATCACATTACCATTTACCAACACTACCACTTACCAGTGGTAAGTGTCATTACCAAATGCATTTATGATTACCACTTAAAGCCCACTGACTAGCACTATAATCCACTACAAAATTTAGCATGTGTCTTGTCCAAGATCCCGTCACATTAATCATTGAAAGCATTATGTGGTATACAATTTAAAAAATTACTAAGAATAAAAATTTGATATTTATTAATGATTTTGAAATCATAAATATTTAATATTTATTAATGATTTCGAAATCATAAATATTTAATATTTATTAATGATTTTGAAAACATAAAAGATGTTGCCTTGTAGGTTTGATTTCCACTTCAATTTTTCAATAATTTTCAATATTAAATATCGATGAATAAATATTGGAATAACATTTTATTTACAAAGTTAGAAAATGGATGTCACTTCATTCTTCAAAGGTTATTTGTAAAATTAAGTTTCTTTTGGATGACAAAAACTTTAATGCCTTTCTATAAAGGGTGGAAGAGGCTTAGATGTGCATGGAAATTTTCAGATTGAAGCCTACTCTACAATATTTCATCCTTTGTTAATGACATATCTAAGGCTACCATCTATCCTTCATTCATTACCATTTACCAACACTGCCACTTACTAGTGGTAAGTACCATTATGAAATGCATTTGTAATTACCATTTGGCAATTGATTAGCACTGTGTCCCATCCAAGATCGTCGCACTAATTATTGAAAGCATTACATGGTACAATTTTAAAATTTACTAATAATAAAAATTAAACATTTATTAATGTTTTTGAAATCATAAAAGACTTTGCCTTCTATGTTTGGTTTTGACTCCAATTTTCCAAAAAAAGTCAAAATTTAGTATTGACTAGTAAATATTGAAATAACCTTTATTTACAAAGTTAGAAAATTGATGTCATTTCATTCTTCAAGGGTTTTTGTAAAAAAAAAATGTTTTTTATGGAAAAACCTTTAATTCCTTTTTATGAAGGGTGGAAGAGGGTTAAACGTGCATGGAATGTTTCAAATTTGAAGCCTACTCTACAATCTTTCATCCTATGTTAATGACATATCTAAGGCTACCATCTATCCTTCCTTCATTTTCTATGAATTATGTATCTAAGACTTCCATATGTCATAGAATTTAATGCTACATGGTTAACGAGATGTTGGAATGTCATACAACTTCTACATGGATGAAAAAATATAACTTATTTGGCATGGTTGGATCCTTATATTCGCTTAAGCTTTGGATTGAAATGAGATAGTATGAGAAAGAAGTAAGGAATGTTGCAAAGGAGGAGTGCTAAGCACCCCTCAGAAATGCCATTACAACTTGCCTAGAATCCTAAAGTGGCATATTTTTGCCTGAAACATTGCACATTTGTAAGGTTCTAGGCATGATCCGTAATTGATCTTTTAAAAACTATGGTTAAGTTTATGCATGAGTTGATTTACTATTTAGGAATTAAGAGAAGAAGCTTAATGAAAGAAGTTGCAGCCATATAAGAAGTAAAAATAGCAAAACCATAACACCAAGACTGATAACAGATTTCGGCACAAGTTTGCCTACGTCTCTAGGCCTTTGTCTCAGTGGGGAAGGCTTCTTATTAATCTTCTATTCTTTAATAATACAAAAGAAAGGCTTACATAACAGCTCCTGAAACCATCTTTTATATCTGCAACTTCTAGACAGAAACAAACATCACCATTGGTTGGAACAAGAAATTCTGAGACTTTTGAGTATGAAGTCGGCTATGCTTAGCTCAACATCTTGGGCTCTGGAGGGAATTTTAAATTCGGCTACTCGAATGCAGAAACATAAGCCATATTCAGACTCCCCTCAAAATTCTGCAACTTTTGAGTATAAAGTCGACCTGCTTCTAAACAGTCCCTCGGCATGAATCCCAATGTTGCGCTCTGTCAGATCTATACAGTCTCGAACTACGTGCCAAAAAACTCCCATTTTCTTGATTTTCGTGCCCGGGTAAATAAGCCAGACTCCGCCAAATTTAGCGACAGTTAGCCAAATTTAGCGAGATTCCACCATATTTTAAGGATCTCCACTAGATTTGGCGGAACCGCCAAATTTCTTTGACCTTCTAGAAGGTGCTATGTGGCACCTCCTCATTGGGCCACATGTCACCTCTCCATTGGCTCGAGGCACGCCACCCTGCACAGTCATTTGCAACGTGTCATCTGTACGGCCACATCACCCTGCCCAATCAACTGCCATGTGTCATGCATACGATTGTCATGTCATCGTACAGACTGCCACATGTCATTTATATGGGCTGCCACGTCATCGTATAGACTTCCACGTGTCAGTCTGTATAGTCCATATCATTGCCACATTAGCACCCAAAAATGCCAAAAACGCCTCCCACGTGTCAGCGCCTAGTGTTTCCATGTCAGCACGTTGATGTCAACTACCACGTCACTTCCACATCGTTGTTGACGTCATCGACCACATCAATACTGATGTCATCTACCACGTCACTACTGACGTCATCAGTTGACTTTAACATGTTGACTTTGACTTTTTCCATGTTTGACCTGAACTTCAGATCGCGATAACTTCCACATAAGGTGTCCATTTTTGGAAAAAAATATATATATGGTCGGAATTGGCACGATGAGCCTTACGCAATGGCATTGGTTTCATCCAATTTCGAGAACTTTGATTTTTAGGCCTTTCTGGATCCATTTTGGATCATTCCTCCCCACTAAGACCTTTTGGTCCTCCAAAAGGGTATTAACCAATCATCAAGTGCGAGATAGGACTCCCCACTTGTCCTTTGTCTTTAAACTCTGTCCTGTGCACCTGTCGCATCATAATCATTTGCATAATAACCATGACAATTGAAAGCATATTGTTAGCCATTTGAACTCGTTCACATCTTACTTAATTCACTACCATCCATGTAGAAAACATTAGCAGTGATAACATAAAAAAATATGACTGAAAATGAACCAATACGTTTGATTGTCTTGCACGACATTAACTTATCTTGAAGCAAAGTATGATTGAACTTCCATTCTACAACCATCTCATGTTCATGCTTAAGATCAATTGTTTTACTTGGCACAATTATAGGTGTATTTCTTGCATAAGTTGCCTTCTTTAATTGTTCCATTGTTAGAAGAGATTGATTTGCTTTTATGTGATGAGCATGTACAACATATTCATTGCCTTCTTTAGTTAAGTGATATTGATTATGTTCCCTGTAGAAGATTGCTTTGCGATCATATAAATAAGGGTTGCCTAAGACCATTCCACATGTTTCTAGTGGCACCACATCACATATTACTTCATCCACACACTTAGATGTAATTGAAAACTTTATGATACATTGCTTTGTTATGGGAAATTTGTGATTTTTGCTTATCCAATTTAGTGAATAGGGCTTGTGATGTAACTTAACCACTTCTTCTAAAATTAAGTTAGATTGAGATCTGTTATCTATCACTTTGTTGATCTTGGTATGTTTCATAATGACCCTTATATGATACAATTTAATTCTTGAATCAAAGCCATCACCAATTTTACATGTCAAACCAACTGCTATAATCTTAGACTCATCACCTAAATCTGACCCCAAGTCTGTTAGTCGTGTTGTTGTTGCAACTTTTTGCCTCCCTTTCCTTTCTTTGAACCACTTTGGTCTTTTCTCTGGGTGCAATTGCCATCAATGCTCATCATCCTACCCTTCTTTCTTGCAATGCTTGCAAGAGAGATTCTCTTCCTTTACTGTCGCTGAATTTGCTTTCTTCCCATTCCCTTTTCCTTTGCCATCCTTCTTTGAAGATGATTCCCCTTATACACCAACTCTAGTTTTCACTGCTTCAATATACATTGCTTGAACATAAACCTCATCAATATTAGTAGGTCCAAACATAAATACAGTATTACGAATAAAATCATGCAAACCTCCTATATACTTCATAAGATTTTCTTGTGTAGTCAATGGAACATCTAATATCAAAGCCATCTTACGAAACTCATCTGTGTATTCTTGCACTGACTTTCCTTTCCTTAACTTATGACTTTGCCATTCAATTAAAGCCTTTTCCTTATACCCTAATGGATAGAACGGTTTTCTAAGTGTGTTCATGCCAAGATGGAAAAATATTACCAAATTGTTGAGTTCCATGTTGCATTTTACTTTTCCACCAGATGAGAGTTGTGCCTTCAAGAAGAAGCAATGACAAACTGATTTTGGTTTCCTCATCTTTGATTTGCC
Source organism: Picea sitchensis (assembly GCA_010110895.2). NCBI lineage: Eukaryota > Viridiplantae > Streptophyta > Pinopsida > Pinales > Pinaceae > Picea > Picea sitchensis. The sequence goes on along the minus strand of SNQJ01S0008917.1, from coordinate 18,731 downwards.
ACACATTACAATATACCTCCATCTGTCCAACCCAGTTATCAAGTTTCTCATCATTAACTTCGCCATCATACATAGGCAAAACAAATTTCACATCAAGTTTAAGTAATGGCATATCAGGTTTATGTTTATGAGAATGTTTTCTTGTAGTAGAATTTAAACTTGTACTTGAAGAAGAAGAAGATGATGGAGGTGAAGGAGGAAATTTTGGAGGATCCTCTCCTTCTTCACTTTTGTATTTCTTTGAAGATTCCCCTTGAACCGGTCTCTTCCGTTCCAAGTAATCATCATACAACACTTTTACCATCTCCGACATGGAAAAGAAAGTTCTTTGAAATTCTCTTTCATTTTGAGAAAGTCCTTCTTCCGATGACATCTTCTCACTTTGAGATGTCCTCTTTCTTGATCCAATATCTGGATCTCCTTCTACAAGCTCGCCTTCACCATGACTTACCTTTTCCCTGGTAATCATGCAAACTCAAACAACCAACTGTCAACCTGCTCTGATACCACTTGATCCATAATTGATCTTTTAAAGATTATGGTTAAGTTTATGCATGAGTTGATTTACCATTTAGGAATTAAGATAAGAAGCTTAATGAAAGAAGTTTCAACCATATAAGAAGTAAAAACAACAAAACCATAACACCAAGATTGATAACGAAGTTCAACATAAGTTTGCCTACGTCTTTGGGCCTTTGTCTCAGTGGGGAAGGCTTCTTATTAATCTTCAATGCTTTAAAAATACAAAAGAAAGGCTTACATAATAGCTCTTGAAACCACCTTTCAGATCTGCAACTTTTGGACAAAGACAAACATCACCATTGGCTGGAACAAGAAATTTTGAGACTTTTGAGTATGAATTCGGCTATGCTTGGCTCGACATCTTGGGCTCTAGAGGAACTTTTCTATTCGGCTACTCAGATGCAGAAACAAAATCCATATTCAGACTCCCCTTGAAATTATGCAACTTTTGAGTATAAAGTCGACCTACTTCTGAACAGTCCCTTAGAACCTCCCCTCTCCACGAATCCCAATGTCGTGCCCTGTTAGATCCGTACAGTCCACACAATCTCGAACTGCACGACAAAAAACTCCATTTTTCTTGATTTTTGTGCTCTGCTAAATAAGCCAGACTCCACCAAATTTAGCAACAGTTAGCTAGATTTAGCGACAATTAGCCAGATTTAGTGACAATTAGCTAGATTTAGCGAGATTCTGCCAGATTTGGTGGTAACCGCCAGATTTGGTGGAACCACCAAATTTCTTTGACCTTCTAGAAGGGGCCAAGTGGTGCCTCCTCATTGGGCCACGTGTCACACCGTCATTGGCTTGAGCCACATCACTCTACATAGTCATATGCTACGTGTCATCTGTACGACCATGTCAGCCTACCCAGTCAGCTGCCACATGTCATCCGTATGAATGTTGCATCATCGTACAAACTATCATGTGTCATCCGTATAGGATGCCATGTCATTGTATGGTCTTCCATGTGTAATTTCGTACAGTCCACGTCATCGCCACATCAACACCTGAAAACGCCAAAAACACCTGCCACATGTCAACTCCTGACACTACCACGTCAACATGTTGACATCACTTTCCACGTCACTATTGAAATCATCTTCCACGTCATTGCTGACATCATCATCCGTACTGTTGATGTCATCAGTTGACTTTGACTTTTAATTTTTCCCTGTTTGACCTGAACTTCAGATCGCGATAACTTCCGCATACAGTGTCCATTTTTGGAAACAAATATATGGCCTAAATCGGCACGACGAACCCTACACAATGGCATTGGTTTTGTCCGATTCCGAGAACTTTTATTTTTAGGTCTTTCTAGATCCATTTTGGATCAAGGCATGAACTTATCACTTCAAGATTCTAGGTACTTAGTGTTGGTAATCACAAAGTATTATGCCAAGATGAATGAGTGTGAAGAGTTTTAAGGCTTAAGCTATCCACGGAGTGTGTGTGTGTGTGTGCATTCGAATGACTTTCTCTATGCATATTGTTCAAATTTTGACATGAAATAATGTCAAGGAAAACAATAATGAGGACGATAGAAAAACAACAAGGCGACACGTGGCAAGTTTTTATACGAAGGAGAAAATTCGACAAAAATGCTCATATACACCAAACCTTGATTTATTAGAAGGTTTCAATATTAACACCGACAGAGTAAAACCCTATTTTAAGGATTGGTTATGATGCATAGAGTACGGGGATTCTTAGTTCCTAAAACTTGATGCCCCATGCATTAGTAATAGCATGGGTTAATATGTAGATTTTTTTTTCCAAATGAACAATGTTCACTAGATTAATGGATATTTGGTGTTCATAGGTTCATTGTATTGAAGCAATCTTGGTTCTTGCTTCGAAGGCTTCTTATCAAGACATAACAAACAAGTAACATCCAAGAAACCTTGCATTCCCACATTACAAATTGAATTCTTATAAACTACAAAATAACAATATGTAAGTGTAGCACAATGAAGGCTATCTTTAACTTCACAAGTAATGGGAGGTTGATTGGCTAAGTTGCCCAAAGAAAGGTTGTAGAAAAGTCTGGATGAACTATCTTTGATGTCAAGAGATTCATTAGGAGAGATTAAGTATTGATTTTACCATTCTTTAGATAATTATCTTTAGTGCTATCGATTAAATCAACTTGTGTTGGAGAAATAACCAATCCACACCTTGATATTTAACCCACAAGGGTGCCAATGATGAAATAGACATGTTAGCAATGTGGTAGAGCAATGGGTTGGTTGGGGCTAGATTTGGATTTGAATCCTACCTTGTACAAATTTCAATTGATGATAGCAATTAAATATAAAGTTTGATTCATATAGTTTTGAAGACATAGAGGTTCAAAGGGATATGAAAATGGCACCATATAAGATTGTGAACAAAGATGGGAAGCCTTATATTCAAGTCTAGATTCAAGATGGAGAGACCAAATTTTTTAACCGTAATGAAATTGATATTATGATTTTGACTCAAATGAAGGAAATGGGAAGTGAAGGCATTGAAGCTCCAGTAAGACAGTATCAGTGAGATTTCAAGCAACATTAGTCCTTGGAAGTTTCCCAGTGAGAATGAGCTCCATTGGTGAACTAGACTTACCCATGGATATGGGCCCTTAACCAAAGCAACAAACTAGGGTGTTTAACATGGTAACCACACAAATATTCAACCCATGGAATCACGTGTAGAATTGTAACAATACAAGTAACATGAAGAAATAAAAATCGACATTTATTTTTTGATACAAGTCCTCAATCAAAACGCCAAAATAACACATTCTACTATACATCCAAATCATTAATCAATATTTGACTTAATTCTACATGATATTGCAATTTTACTTTCCTTTCATAGGCCATTCACCTCATGATGTTGGTTCAAGTTTGATCTGAAAAGATCTTTTAAAGACTATGGTTGAGTTCTTAAAACATGAGTTAATTAACCATTTAGGAATTTGATGAAAGAGGAAGAATTAATGATGTAACATAGCAGCCATAATGTAATATACAGATCTAGAAATAAGCACAAAGAAAC
>SNQJ01S0008917.1:0-15154 GCA_010110895.2 Picea sitchensis | reverse complement strand
AAGTCAATTTATTGGCACTCAAAATGCATTCAAAACAAAATGAATGGAGCTTGGACCATAGTAGAACTATAAAAATAGTTGAAGAATGTTTTTTTATGTTGAATTTAGATGGAATATTTTCCACAAAGATATTTTTTAGCGGACATTTAGTCTACACCACAACTAAGTGCCATGAAACATAAATAATTTTTTTATTGAACTTTTGGTTTTGTTTTGTGAAGTTTGAATGTCAAGAACACATGAATATTGGTACTTATATGAATCATTTGTACATCGTCATTGTAAACACTTTCTCCTTTGCCAAAGTTAATGGATGCTCGCAGTGGTCAAATGACCTTTAATCCAATGTCTCTTGCAACTCCTAGGTGAATTGCTTGATATAATATGAGTTTTCGATTAATGAGATTGAATAGTTGTTGGTGTTTTAGGGGCTCACAAACTTTGACCAAAAATCATGATTGACGTCGATGGATTGTAGATCAATGGTTGTTGATCCTTCCATAGAGCCTCACTTGATCCTCTTTTAAATGTTAATTGTGGTCACCCTTGTTGTAACCTTGTCAAGGCCTAAAGGTAATCCCTCTTGTCATTGTCTTACTATGGATTATTTGTTGGATCTACCATCAGTGCATGTTGTGGGTAATCTATGTTGTTCTCATGAGATATAACATGTGCACAATTATAGGTCCATACTTTATCATGTTTGTGAGTGTTGGAAAAAAACTCTCCTCTTAGAAATTGATAAAAACGTTATTTTTTAATCCATTTAGATTGCATAAGTATGAAAAAGAAGGAAGCCCTTGATTTCCTTCACCTAGAGCAACTTTGATCCATAATGGATCCAGGAACCAAAATGGGTCCAGGAAGGCCTAAAAATCAAAGTGCTCGGAATGGCTTCAAAACAGACGTGTGCATAGGCCTCGTCGATATGAACCCAATGCAACTTGAACGGGCTCACACAAACACAATATGTGAAAGATATCGCGGTTTGTTTGTTTTGCCAAACAGGCAAAAATTGATGATTGTGCAGTCTGTACAGTGCTAATGTGGCAGATGACTGTATAGGTCGTACAACCGTATAGTGACGTGCATGTACAGTGGCATGTTGATTGGGTTGACAGGTGGACGAATTGTTGGTTGACACGTGTCCATTATCTGGGCGAATAGCATGGTGCCACGTGGCCTAGTCTTGGGCTACCACGTGGCACCCCTCCATTTGTTGTCTGGGAAAAATTTTATGGGCTCCCGGGGAGTCGAACCCGTGACCTCCATTCCGGGCGAGCGTTTTGGCAGGCTGGACTACCAACCCGCCCACGGTAGAACTTAATATGTAATTTGCAAATTTAATATTTACACTGCAATGTGGAATCCATCAGTGGAGAATAGGGTTGGGGCTAGGCCCCAGCCCCCGGGGCACTTCATACGACCTTACCATGTGACTGGTGGCACGAGATTTTGTTTGGCGCTCGGAGTTTCTATGTGTATAACCCCTGGTTTTACCACTACCATATGACCCGGACTCAAACCTTAGCGCGGTTATGGGGATAGCGCCCGGTCGATCGGGCTAGCCCGCCAACCAAGGGCGTGACCAAGCGCTAGGAACAAGGCGCCAACTATTGTTGAAGGCGCGTGGATGTATAGGTGGCGGCCATATGGCCAAGCCACATGACCAGGGGCCGACGGTTAAGGGGGGCAACAAGCCAGCGCTAGCCCATGGACACCTAAAGGTCTCCCATATGACCAAGGGCCCGCATGAAGGGGGTTGCGCCCTATTTTTTTTCCAAATATGGGTTTTTCAACTTTATTATAAGATTTTTAATTGATTTTTCAACCATATTTGAGAGATTTTGGCCATTATTGGAGGATCTGTAACTCTTTTTTAGGTCAGATCTTGGGGGGGAGTTGGGAGTTTGTTACCCACTTCAAGCCTATATAAACCAGAGGTTCTTGACAAGCTTGGAAGAGGTTCAGAACAAGAAAATGTTGAAGAATTGAAAAGCCAAATCCATTTTTATGCAGGGAAGCCATTGAGGAGAGAAACTTTGCAGGCCATTTCTGGGAGCTTCGTTCATCTGTTTTCAATGTCGTCAATTTTGTTGGGTTCTTGAGATCTAGCAGAACATAGTTAGATCAATTTGTGATTTGTTTGGCACTTTTATGATATAATTTTGAAGCTTTGAACATAAATAAGAAATCATCACCCACTAAGACAAAGGCCCGGAGACGTAGGCGGAGGCGGGATTGACAAACTCCATTAACAATTTTGATGTTATGGTTTGTTGTTTCTCTGTGCTTATTTCCAGATCTGTATATTACATTATGGTTGCTATGTTACATCATTAATTCTTCATCTTTCATCAAATTCCTAAATGGTTAATTAACTCATGTTTTAAGAACTCAACCATAGTCTTTAAAAGATCTTTTCGGATCAAGTGGCATCAGAGCTGGTTGAAAGTTGGTTTTTGAGTTTGCATGATTACTTGGGAAAGGCTGAATTGTGGTGAAGGCGGGCTTGTTGAAGAGAATCTTGATATTGGATCAAGAAAGAGAACTTCTCAAAGTGAGAAAATGGCATCGGAAGAGGGACTTTCTCATGAGGAGAAAGAGTTTCGAAAAACTTTCTTTGCCATGTCGAAGATGATGAAGGTTCTATATGAGGATTACTTGGAACGGAAGAGACAAATTCTAGGTGAATCTTCAAAAGTCAAAAGTGAAGAAGGAGAGGATCCTCCTCAAACTCCTCCTTCACCTCCTTCTTCTCCACCAACTTCTTCTTCTTCTTCAAGTTCAAGTTCCAAATCCACCGCAAGAAAACATTCCCATAAACATAAACAAGAAATGTCTTTACTTAAGCTTGATGTGAAATTTGAATTACCTATGTATGATGGTGAAGTCAATGTAGAGAGGCTTGATAACTGGGTCAGAGAGATGGAGATTTATTGTAGTGTGCAACAAATCAAGGATGAGGCAACTCAAATCAAGTTGGCATCGCTTAGACTTGCAGGCACAACACTCATCTGGTAGCAAAGCAAGTTGCAAAATGGCACGCAACAAGTGGGTAATGTATTTCCATCATGGCAAGTTTTTATTTCTGCACTTAGAAAGCAATTCTATCCTTTGGGTTATAAAGAGAAGGCTTCAATTGAACGACAAGGTCCTAAACTAAGAAAGGGACAAACAATGCAAGAATACACAGATGGATTTCGTACAATGGCATTAATGTTAGACATTCCATTACATACCCGACAAAATCTTATGAAGTATATAGGAGGTTTAACTGCACATATTCGTAACACTGTATTTATGTTTGGACTTACTAATCTTGATGAGGTTTATGTTCAAGCAACATACATTGAGGCAGGGAAAACAAGAGTTGGTGTATCAGGGGAATCGTCTTCAAGAAAAGAGGACAAAAGGAAGTGGAATGGCAAGAAAGGAAGAAAAGCTCTCTTGCAAGCATTGCAAGAAAGAAGGGCATGATGAGGACCATTGTTGGCAATTGCATCCCGAGAAGAGACCAAAGTGGTTCAAAGAGAGGGAAGGGAGGCAAACAGTTGCAACAACAACATGACCAACAGACTTGGGATCAGATTCAAGTGATGAATCTAAAATCTCAGCGGTTGGTTTGACATGTAAACTTGGTGATGGATATGTTTCTAGAAGTAAATTGTTTCACATAAGGGTCATAATGAGACATACTATGGTCGACACATTGATAGATAGTGGATCTCAATCTAAATTGATTTCAGAGGAATTGGTTAAACAATTGGGATTAAACACTCAGATGCATCATAAGCCTTACTCACTTAAATGGATAAGCAACAACCATAAATTGCACATAACAAAGCAATGCACATTAAAGTTTGCAAATTCATCTAAGTTTGTGGATGAGGTAACATGTGATGTGGTGCCACTCAATGAATGTGGAATGGTCTTAGGTAATCCTTATTTGTATGATCACAAAGCGATCTTCTACAGGGAACATAATCAATATCACTTATTCAAAGCAAGCAAGGAATATGTTGTACATGCTCATCAATTAAAAGCAAATCAATCTCTTCAAAAAATGGAACAATTAAGAAAGGAAGCTCATGCAAGCAACACACCTATAATTGTTCCAAATCAAGTAATTGATCTTAAGCAAGAACATGAGATGATTGTAGAATGGAAGTTCAATCATACTTTGCTTCAAGATAAGCTAATGTCGTGAAAGTACTACAAACATATAAGCTCATTTACAGTCATATTTCTGATGTTATCATTAGTAATGTTGTCAACATGGATGATAGTGGCTTCAGTAAGATGTGATAGAGTACAAGTGGCTAACAATATGTTGTTAGTTATCATGGTTATTTTACAGTTGATTTTGATGAGACAGGTGCACAGGACAGAGTTTAAAGACAGAGAACCAGTGGGATGGCCTATCCTGCAATTGATGACTGATTAGTATCCTTTTGCAGGACCAAAAGGTCTTTAGTGGGGAGGCATGATCCAGAATGGATCTAGGAACCAAAATGAGTCCAGGAAGGCCTAAAAATCAAAGTGCTCAGAATGGCTTCAAAACAGACGTGTGTGTAGGCCTCGTCGATACGAACCCAACACAACTTGAACGGGCTCAAATGGACATCGTATGCGAAATATATCATGATCTGTTCATTTTGCCAAACAGACAAAATTTGATGACTGTGCAGTCCGTACAGTGCTGACGTGGCAATTGACTGTATAGGTCGTATGACCGTACAGTGACGTGGAAGGTATAGTGGCATGCTGACTGGGTTGACAAGTTGACCAATTTTTGGTTGACACGTGTACATTATCTGGGCGAATAACATGGTGCCACGTGGCCCAGTCTTGGGTTGCCATGTGGCACCCCTCCATTGGTTGTTTGGCCAAAATTTTATGGGCTCCCAGGGATTCGAACTCGTGACCTCCGATCTAGGTGAGTGTTTTGGCTGGGCCAGGCTACCAGCCCACCCACAGTAGAACTTAATATGTAATGTGAAAATTTAATATTTAAACTGCAATGTGGAATCCGTCGATGAAGAATAGGGTTGGGGCTAGGCCCCAGCCCCCGACGCACTTCATATGACCTTACCATGTGACTGTTGGCACAAGAGTTTGTTTGGCGCTCAAAGTTTCTATGTGTATAGCCCCCGATTTTTACCACTACCATATGACCCAGACTCAAACCTTAGCGCGATTATGGGGATATCGCCCGGTCGACCGGGCTAGCCCGCCAACCAATGGCGTGACCAGGGGCTAGTTACTGTTGAAGGTGCGTGGAGGTATAGGTGGTGGACATATGGCCAAGCCACATAACCAGGGGTCGACGGTTAAGGGGGCCAGCAAGCCATCGCTAGCTCATGGACACCTGGAGGGCGCCCATATGACCAAGGGCCTGCGTGAAGGGGGTTGCACCCTATTATTTTCCAAATATGGGTTTTTCAACTTTATTATAAGATTTTTAATTGATTTTTTAGCCAGATTTGAGAGATTTTGGCCATTATTGGAGGACCTGGAGCTCTTTTTTAGGCCAGATCTTGGGGGGAAGTTGGGAGTTTTTTAGCCACTTCAAGCCTATATAAACCATAGGTTCTTGGCAACCTTGGAAGAGGTTCAGAACAGAAAAATGTTGAAGAATTGAAAATCCAAAGCCATTTTTATGCAGGGAAGCCATTGAGGAGAACAACTTTGCGGGCCATTTATGGGAGCTTCATTCATCCGTTTTTAGTTCCGTCAGTTTTGTTGGGTTCTTGGGATCTAGCAAAACACAGCTAGATCAGTTTGTAATCCATTTGACACTTTTATGATGTACTTTTTAATCTTTGAACATAAATAATAAAGCCTCACCCATTGAGACAAAGGCCCAGAGATGTAGGCGAGATTGTCGAACTCCATAAAAAATTGTGTTTTTATGTTTTGTCGTTTCTTTGTGCTTATTTCTAGATCTGTATATTACATTATGGCTGCTATGTTACATCATTAATTCTTCCTCTTTCATCAAATTCCTAAATGGTTAATTAACTCATGTTTTAAGAACTCAACCATAGTCTTTAAAAGATCTTTTCAGATCAAACTTGAACCAACATCATGAGGTGAATGGCCTATGAAAGGAAAGTAAAATTGCAATATCATGTAGAATTAAGTCAAATATTGATTAATGATTTGGATGTATAGTAGAATGTGTTATTTTGGCGTTTTGATTGAGGACTTGTATCAAAAAATAAATGTCGATTTTTATTTCTTCATGTTACTTGTATTGTTACAATTCTACACGTGATTCCATGGGTTGAATATTTGTGTGGTTACCATGTTAAACACCCTAGTTTGTTGCTTTGGTTAAGGGCCCATATCCATGGGTAAGTCTAGTTCACCAATGGAGCTCATTCTCACTGGGAAACTTCCAAGGACTAATGTTGCTTGAAATCTCACTGATACTGTCTTACTGGAGCTTCAATGCCTTCACTTCCCATTTCCTTCATTTGAGTCAAAATCATAATATCAATTTCATTACGGTTAAAAAATTTGGTCTCTCCATCTTGAATCTAGACTTGAATATAAGGCTTCCCATCTTTGTTCACAATCTTATATGGTGCCATTTTCATATCCCTTTGAACCTCTATGTCTTCAAAACTATATGAATCAAACTTTATATTTAATTGCTATCATCAATTGAAATTTGTACAAGGTAGGATTCAAATCCAAATCTAGCCCCAACCAACCCATTGCTCTACCACATTGCTAACATGTCTATTTCATCATTGGCACCCTTGTGGGTTAAATATCAAGGTGTGGATTGGTTATTTCTCCAACACAAGTTGATTTAATCGATAGCACTAAAGATAATTATCTAAAGAATGGTAAAATCAATACTTAATCTCTCCTAATGAATCTCTTGACATCAAAGATAGTTCATCCAGACTTTTCTACAACCTTTCTTTGGGCAACTTAGCCAATCAACCTCCCATTACTTGTGAAGTTAAAGATAGCCTTCATTGTGCTACACTTACATATTGTTATTTTGTAGTTTATAAGAATTCAATTTGTAATGTGGGAATGCAAGGTTTCTTGGATGTTACTTGTTTGTTATGTCTTGATAAGAAGCCTTCGAAGCAAGAACCAAGATTGCTTCAATACAATGAACCTATGAACACCAAATATCCATTAATCTAGTGAACATTGTTCATTTGGAAAAAAAAATCTACATATTAACCCATGCTATTACTAATGCATGGGGCATCAAGTTTTAGGAACTAAGAATCCCCGTACTCTATGCATCATAACCAATCCTTAAAATAGGGTTTTACTCTGTCGGTGTTAATATTGAAACCTTCTAATAAATCAAGGTTTGGTGTATATGAGCATTTTTGTCGAATTTTCTCCTTCGTATAAAAACTTGCCACGTGTCGCCTTGTTGTTTTTCTATCGTCCTCATTATTGTTTTCCTTGACATTATTTCATGTCAAAATTTGAACAATATGCATAGAGAAAGTCATTCGAATGCACACACACACACACACTCCGTGGATAGCTTAAGCCTTAAAACTCTTCACACTCATTCATCTTGGCATAATACTTTGTGATTACCAACACTAAGTACCTAGAATCTTGAAGTGATAAGTTCATGCCTTGATCCAAAATGGATCTAGAAAGACCTAAAAATAAAAGTTCTCGGAATCGGACAAAACCAATGCCATTGTGTAGGGTTCGTCGTGCCGATTTAGGCCATATATTTGTTTCCAAAAATGGACACTGTATGCGGAAGTTATCGCGATCTGAAGTTCAGGTCAAACAGGGAAAAATTAAAAGTCAAAGTCAACTGATGACATCAACAGTACGGATGATGATGTCAGCAATGACGTGGAAGATGATTTCAATAGTGACGTGGAAAGTGATGTCAACATGTTGACGTGGTAGTGTCAGGAGTTGACATGTGGCAGGTGTTTTTGGCGTTTTCAGGTGTTGATGTGGCGATGACGTGGACTGTACGAAATTACACATGGAAGACCATACAATGACATGGCATCCTATACGGATGACACATGATAGTTTGTACGATGATGCAACATTCATACGGATGACATGTGGCAGCTGACTGGGTAGGCTGACATGGTCGTACAGATGACACGTAGCATATGACTATGTAGAGTGATGTGGCTCAAGCCAATGACGGTGTGACACGTGGCCCAATGAGGAGGCACCACTTGGCCCCTTCTAGAAGGTCAAAGAAATTTGGTGGTTCCACCAAATCTGGCGGTTACCACCAAATCTGGCAGAATCTCGCTAAATCTAGCTAATTGTCACTAAATCTGGCTAATTGTCGCTAAATCTAGCTAACTGTTGCTAAATTTGGTGGAGTCTGGCTTATTTAGCAGAGCACAAAAATCAAGAAAAATGGAGTTTTTTGTCGTGCAGTTCGAGATTGTGTGGACTGTACGGATCTAACAGGGCACGACATTGGGATTCGTGGAGAGGGGAGGTTCTAAGGGACTGTTCAGAAGTAGGTCGACTTTATACTCAAAAGTTGCATAATTTCAAGGGGAGTCTGAATATGGATTTTGTTTCTGCATCTGAGTAGCCGAATAGAAAAGTTCCTCTAGAGCCCAAGATGTCGAGCCAAGCATAGCCGAATTCATACTCAAAAGTCTCAAAATTTCTTGTTCCAGCCAATGGTGATGTTTGTCTTTGTCCAAAAGTTGCAGATCTGAAAGGTGGTTTCAAGAGCTATTATGTAAGCCTTTCTTTTGTATTTTTAAAGCATTGAAGATTAATAAGAAGCCTTCCCCACTGAGACAAAGGCCCAAAGACGTAGGCAAACTTATGTTGAACTTCGTTATCAATCTTGGTGTTATGGTTTTGTTGTTTTTACTTCTTATATGGTTGAAACTTCTTTCATTAAGCTTCTTATCTTAATTCCTAAATGGTAAATCAACTCATGCATAAACTTAACCATAATCTTTAAAAGATCAATTATGGATCAAGTGGTATCAGAGCAGGTTGACAGTTGGTTGTTTGAGTTTGCATGATTACCAGGGAAAAGGTAAGTCATGGTGAAGGCGAGCTTGTAGAAGGAGATCCAGATATTGGATCAAGAAAGAGGACATCTCAAAGTGAGAAGATGTCATCGGAAGAAGGACTTTCTCAAAATGAAAGAGAATTTCAAAGAACTTTCTTTTCCATGTCGGAGATGGTAAAAGTGTTGTATGATGATTACTTGGAACGGAAGAGACCGGTTCAAGGGGAATCTTCAAAGAAATACAAAAGTGAAGAAGGAGAGGATCCTCCAAAATTTCCTCCTTCACCTCCATCATCTTCTTCTTCTTCAAGTACAAGTTTAAATTCTACTACAAGAAAACATTCTCATAAACATAAACCTGATATGCCATTACTTAAACTTGATGTGAAATTTGTTTTGCCTATGTATGATGGCGAAGTTAATGATGAGAAACTTGATAACTGGGTTGGACAGATGGAGGTATATTGTAATGTGTGGCAAATCAAAGATGAGGAAACCAAAATCAGTTTGTCATTGCTTCTTCTTGAAGGCACAACTCTCATCTGGTGGAAAAGTAAAATGCAACATGGAACTCAACAATTTGGTAATATTTTTCCATCTTGGCATGAACACACTTAGAAAACCGTTCTATCCATTAGGGTATAAGGAAAAGGCTTTAATTGAATGGCAAAGTCATAAGTTAAGGAAAGGAAAGTCAGTGCAAGAATACACAGATGAGTTTCGTAAGATGGCTTTGATATTAGATGTTCCATTGACTACACAAGAAAATCTTATGAAGTATATAGGAGGTTTGCATGATTTTATTCGTAATACTGTATTTATGTTTGGACCTACTAATATTGATGAGGTTTATGTTCAAGCAATGTATATTGAAGCAGTGAAAACTAGAGTTGGTGTATAAGGGGAATCATCTTCAAAGAAGGATGGCAAAGGAAAAGGGAATGGGAAGAAAGCAAATTCAGCGACAGTAAAGGAAGAGAATCTCTCTTGCAAGCATTGCAAGAAAGAAGGGTAGGATGATGAGCATTGATGGCAATTGCACCCAGAGAAAAGACCAAAGTGGTTCAAAGAAAGGAAAGGGAGGCAAAAAGTTGCAACAACAACACGACTAACAGACTTGGGGTCAGATTTAGGTGATGAGTCTAAGATTATAGCAGTTGGTTTGACATGTAAAATTGGTGATGGCTTTGATTCAAGAATTAAATTGTATCATATAAGGGTCATTATGAAACATACCAAGATCAACAAAGTGATAGATAACAGATCTCAATCTAACTTAATTTTAGAAGAAGTGGTTAAGTTACATCACAAGCCCTATTCACTAAATTGGATAAGCAAAAATCACAAATTTCCCATAACAAAGCAATGTATCATAAAGTTTTCAATTACATCTAAGTGTGTGGATGAAGTAATATGTGATGTGGTGCCACTAGAAACATGTGGAATGGTCTTAGGCAACCCTTATTTATATGATCGCAAAGCAATCTTCTACAGGGAACATAATCAATATCACTTAACTAAAGAAGGCAATGAATATGTTGTACATGCTCATCACATAAAAGCAAATCAATCTCTTCTAACAATGGAACAATTAAAGAAGGCAACTTATGCAAGAAATACACCTATAATTGTGCCAAGTAAAACAATTGATCTTAAGCATGAACATGAGATGGTTGTAGAATGGAAGTTCAATCATACTTTGCTTCAAGATAAGTTAATGTCGTGCAAGACAATCAAACGTATTGGTTCATTTTCAGTCATATTTTTTTATGTTATCACTGCTAATGTTTTCTACATGGATGGTAGTGAATTAAGTAAGATGTGAACGAGTTCAAATGGCTAACAATATGCTTTCAATTGTCATGGTTATTATGCAAATGATTATGATGCGACAGGTGCACAGGACAGAGTTTAAAGACAAAGGACAAGTGGGGAGTCCTATCTCGCACTTGATGATTGGTTAATACCCTTTTGGAGGACCAAAAGGTCTTAGTGGGGAGGAATGATCCAAAATGGATCCAGAAAGGCCTAAAAATCAAAGTTCTCGAAATTGGATGAAACCAATGCCATTGCGTAAGGCTCATCGTGCCAATTCCGACCATATATATATTTTTTTCCAAAAATGGACACCTTATGTGGAAGTTATCGCGATCTGAAGTTCAGGTCAAACATGGAAAAAGTCAAAGTCAACATGTTAAAGTCAACTGATGACGTCAGTAGTGACGTGGTAGATGACATCAGTATTGATGTGGTCGATGACGTCAACAACGATGTGGAAGTGACGTGGTAGTTGACATCAACGTGCTGACATGGAAACACTAGGCGCTGACACGTGGGAGGCGTTTTTGGCATTTTTGGGTGCTAATGTGGCAATGATATGGACTATACAGACTGACACGTGGAAGTCTATACGATGACGTGGCAGCCCATATAAATGACATGTGGCAGTCTGTACGATGACATGACAATCGTATGCATGACACATGGCAGTTGATTGGGCAGGGTGATGTGGCCGTACAGATGACACGTTGCAAATGACTGTGCAGGGTGGCGTGCCTCGAGCCAATGGAGAGGTGACATGTGGCCCAATGAGGAGGTGCCACATAGCACCTTCTAGAAGGTCAAAGAAATTTGGCGGTTCCGCCAAATCTAGTGGAGATCCTTAAAATATGGTGGAATCTCGCTAAATTTGGCTAACTGTCGCTAAATTTGGCGGAGTCTGGCTTATTTACCCGGGCACGAAAATCAAGAAAATGGGAGTTTTTTGGCACGTAGTTCGAGACTGTATAGATCTGACAGAGCGCAACATTGGGATTCATGCCGAGGGACTGTTTAGAAGCAGGTCGACTTTATACTCAAAAGTTGCAGAATTTTGAGGGGAGTCTGAATATGGCTTATGTTTCTGCATTCGAGTAGCCGAATTTAAAATTCCCTCCAGAGCCCAAGATGTTGAGCTAAGCATAGCCGACTTCATACTCAAAAGTCTCAGAATTTCTTGTTCCAACCAATGGTGATGTTTGTTTCTGTCTAGAAGTTGCAGATATAAAAGATGGTTTCAGGAGCTGTTATGTAAGCCTTTCTTTTGTATTATTAAAGAATAGAAGATTAATAAGAAGCCTTCCCCACTGAGACAAAGGCCTAGAGACGTAGGCAAACTTGTGCCGAAATCTGTTATCAGTCTTGGTGTTATGGTTTTGCTATTTTTACTTCTTATATGGCTGCAACTTCTTTCATTAAGCTTCTTCTCTTAATTCCTAAATAGTAAATCAACTCATGCATAAACTTAACCATAGTTTTTAAAAGATCAATTACGGATCATGCCTAGAACCTTACAAATGTGCAATGTTTCAGGCAAAAATATGCCACTTTAGGATTCTAGGCAAGTTGTAATGGCATTTCTGAGGGGTGCTTAGCACTCCTCCTTTGCAACATTCCTTACTTCTTTCTCATACTATCTCATTTCAATCCAAAGCTTAAGCGAATATAAGGATCCAACCATGCCAAATAAGTTATATTTTTTCATCCATGTAGAAGTTGTATGACATTCCAACATCTCGTTAACCATGTAGCATTAAATTCTATGACATATGGAAGTCTTAGATACATAATTCATAGAAAATGAAGGAAGGATAGATGGTAGCCTTAGATATGTCATTAACATAGGATGAAAGATTGTAGAGTAGGCTTCAAATTTGAAACATTCCATGCACGTTTAACCCTCTTCCACCCTTCATAAAAAGGAATTAAAGGTTTTTCCATAAAAAACATTTTTTTTTTACAAAAACCCTTGAAGAATGAAATGACATCAATTTTCTAACTTTGTAAATAAAGGTTATTTCAATATTTACTAGTCAATACTAAATTTTGACTTTTTTTGGAAAATTGGAGTCAAAACCAAACATAGAAGGCAAAGTCTTTTATGATTTCAAAAACATTAATAAATGTTTAATTTTTATTATTAGTAAATTTTAAAATTGTACCATGTAATGCTTTCAATAATTAGTGCGACGATCTTGGATGGGACACAGTGCTAATCAATTGCCAAATGGTAATTACAAATGCATTTCATAATGGTACTTACCACTAGTAAGTGGCAGTGTTGGTAAATGGTAATGAATGAAGGATAGATGGTAGCCTTAGATATGTCATTAACAAAGGATGAAATATTGTAGAGTAGGCTTCAATCTGAAAATTTCCATGCACATCTAAGCCTCTTCCACCCTTTATAGAAAGGCATTAAAGTTTTTGTCATCCAAAAGAAACTTAATTTTACAAATAACCTTTGAAGAATGAAGTGACATCCATTTTCTAACTTTGTAAATAAAATGTTATTCCAATATTTATTCATCGATATTTAATATTGAAAATTATTGAAAAATTGAAGTGGAAATCAAACCTACAAGGCAACATCTTTTATGTTTTCAAAATCATTAATAAATATTAAATATTTATGATTTCGAAATCATTAATAAATATTAAATATTTATGATTTCAAAATCATTAATAAATATCAAATTTTTATTCTTAGTAATTTTTTAAATTGTATACCACATAATGCTTTCAATGATTAATGTGACGGGATCTTGGACAAGACACATGCTAAATTTTGTAGTGGATTATAGTGCTAGTCAGTGGGCTTTAAGTGGTAATCATAAATGCATTTGGTAATGACACTTACCACTGGTAAGTGGTAGTGTTGGTAAATGGTAATGTGATAATAAATGTTGTATCTTTCGAGATTACTAACCGATTGAAGGTTATATTTTATTTAAAAGTTTTCCATTCAAGTAATTTGTACATACACTAGGCCCAAAGGGGTTGGATCCAATGGTGAAAAGCAAGGAGTTTTTCACCATTGGGAAAGGTTCAATTCCCGTGAGGGCCTAACTTGGAGCCATGGGGGCACCTTGAGGTAGTGGTCGAATGTGTAGTTGCACCCAGAGATGTTATATTAAATAATATTGTGACCCGTGCACACATAAGTGGATGAAATCCCACCCTCATGTCCTCCAAATTTCTAATCCCCTGGGGGGGCATCTATTGGAAAGTGTCGTGATATGAAGTTCCATGAGGTTTCGAGTTCAACTCCCCTTGACTAAACTTGTGTGTAGCACGTGGGGCAGCGTGGGAACACCTGGAGGTTATAGTGGTAGCAGTTGGATAACACAACCACGTGTAACGCGAGTACGTGCCCAACTAATTGTCGATTCCGCCAACCATAAAAAAATAAAAATAAATGTATATACATTGGTAATTGGTACCATTAACAAATGTCATAGGTTAGTTTCTACCTATATCTTATGATGTTTCTTTGTGAGGATTCTAGTAACACAACCAAGTGTGTCTTCGAGTTCATCATATACATATTCCTACACCAGTTATTCTAATCATGATTTGTATTCAAACCCAAATTCAAACCCATATTGTGTAACATAACCCTTAACTTGTTTCTGGTATATCATTAATCCCAATGTGCATTATTGTAATCCATGGCTATTTGGCATTATAGTGATTGTAAATCAAACCCAACTCAAGAATAAAGAGCATATGCCATAATTATAGTTATCAAGAACCAATATATAGGTTGTAACTCATTATTATTTACTTTTAGTCTATCATGAGCCACAATCCATGTTCAACAAACTATTTATGTACAAGCTACTCGTAGCGTGAGTGATAGATTTTTGAAGTTCTTGTTTTATTCTACTGAAACGGTCACGAATGTAATGTAAATGTCTATTTATTTATTGAATTATTGTGATATCCTTTAACACTCCATTCCACTAACCATAAATTCCAGTATTGCATTCACCGAGAAGCAACGTGTCGGCGTCTTCCAATGGTGGTTTAAAGATTGTTTACCTTGGCATTTTGTGTTTACTAGAGGATAAGATTTCTAGTTTGATGAATGTTCTTGTTCTTTGTTAGAAGATTCTATAGAGATTTCCCGAACATGCCATGGCACATATCTTATGTATTTGCAGATTTAAATAAAGAATGCTTGATCTGGTAATTTCCCTACTCTGACGGATGTAAGCCTGGGATACTAATTGACCACTGATGAAGGGAGGACAAATGACAATTTTAGATATGTGATTGATAGATGAAAGATGGAAGCCTTGATAGGCTATGGACAGA
>SNQJ01S0008916.1:183215-203375 GCA_010110895.2 Picea sitchensis | reverse complement strand
AGATGACAGAGCTTGGCATAATGAAATATTTTTTAGGGATTGAGGTTCATCAATCAGCCAAAGGCATTTTTGTCTGTCAACAAAAGTATGCAGCAGACATCATCAAAAGATTTCGCATGGAAGGATGAAATCCAGCAGAAACCCCCATACCATTAGGCATAAAGTTGACCAAGAATGATGAAGGTCTTATAGTGGACTCTACTTTATACAAAAGTTTAGTAGGCAGTCTGTTGTATCTTACAACAACTAGGCCTGACATTATGTATGCAGCCAGCCTTGTCTCCAGATTCATGGAATCACCAAAAGATTCGCATTGGAAAATGGCAAAACGAATTTTGAGATATGTTGCAGGAACTCTCAATTTCGGTTTATGGTACACTAAATCTAATAGTAATCAACTCTCTCGTAACACAGACAGTGATTTTGTAGGCAGCCTAGATGACAGGAAAAGCACATCAGGACATGTTTTTCAACTGGGCACAAACCTGATTTCATGGGCATCAAAGAAGCAGCCAATTGTATCAATATCTTCTACAGAGGCAGAGTATGTAGCTGCTACCTCAGCTTCATGTCAAGCTGTATGGCTGAGAAGAATATTGAAAGATATGTCACATACAGAAAAGTATCCAACTCCTATTTTCTGTGACAAAACATTAGCAATTGCTTTATCCAAGAACCATGTGTTTCACAAGAAAAGTAAACGCATTGACACTCGGTTTCATTTCATATGCGAGCTAGTCAATAATGGGGATATTGCACTACAATTTTGTGGTTCTCGAGATGAGCTTGCTGATATCTTTACAAAGCCACTAGGAAAGTCAGTTTTTGATTTTCAGAGACAACACTTAGGCATAGTCAGTGCTGATGATTGTAACTGTTGAGTTTAAGAGGGAGTGTTAAATATAATGTAACCTCAATAGTCTGACTGTAGCTGCACTGGACAGTTGTACTTTCTATTTTTGTCTTGCTTGAGCCTATTTAGCTCAGCGATCTCCCATTGCATTGTATCTTCTTCTAACAATATCTTCTTCATACATTCCAATATATTGTTCTATTATTTCTCTCTGCATTTCTCTTTACTTCACAATTTATCAATTGAAAGAATAAGAATTTTGTATTACTTTCAATTACTTTATCTCTAGTCTATTTTACTTAATATAGACATTGGAATATTTTTTTATTATTAATATTTTTTGAAATGCTACTTGTCAACGTCATGTTCAGTACCTAAGAAATTACACATCTCCTTCATATTAAGTTTCATATTATACTTTTATTAAAATGTAGAAAGGACCTTTCCAATCAAGAATACAGTTCTTCTTCATATGAAATGTAAAAACCACCCCTTTATACCGAAAAACTTTGTATAATGAATACTACCGTTTATACTAGCATATCCTCATATGTAACTTTAACCTGCCCTGCCCTTGCAATTTTAGTCAATTACGCACTTGTTTGATTAACATTTGTTCTGCACCTTTGCTCGGTGATGTTAACATACTATTTGCGCAATGAGCTAATGACTCAGATTACCGGTGCGAGCTCTTGCTTGTTTTAGTCAATTCTGCACTTGTCTGATAGACATTTGTTATATACCTTTGCTCCGTAACATGAACATGCTCGTTGCTCAATGAGTTAATGAGCTAGATTACTCGTCCATTTACGGGGCACAAGACATTTCTTGCTTGTTGAGCGACATCAATCAACGCATAGCCAATTTTAGATCATGCAGACTCCAATAAGGCATGAATATGCCACAATTTAATAGCCCGTTCAAGTCATAAGGAAGAACGTGATGGTTCCAAGAAAATGTCAACGTGAATCAGACTTGGATTTTCACGGCCAAATTGCAAGTGAAATATGGTCAAAAAATTTACCCATCCCCAGAAGAAATCATTCAATCACACAATTTGTTAAAATGTGTAGTCGCTGCAGAGGTTAATGCAATGCATGAATTCAAAAGTCTTTTTATTATATGAAATGAAGCAATGCATTGGCGCTATGACCCTCCGAACCTTATTCTTTCACGTATATCAAATGAAGCAATTTAGTTGGCGCTACTAAAGCCTCCGTGAGACTCGAATCTATCTACAAGATTAATAGTAATCAAATTAGTCTGCGAGATGAAGTAAGTAATCAAATAGGTGTTGACTTGGATATACTTCATTTGGATATACTTCATGAAAACAAAGGAGGAAGTCTTCAACAAATTTCGAGAGTGAAAAGCCGGAGAATATGACAGAAAGGAAGATCAGAGTGCTAAGATCAGATAATGGAGGAGAATACACCTAAATGAGTTCCATGATTGCTGCAAGGAGGCAGGAATTAAGAGGGAGTTTATAGTTCCTTACAACTCTCAGCAGAATGGGGTTGCAGAAAGGCCCAGTAAGGTCGCTCGATTTCCACTCAAGGATGTCACTGTTATAGGTCCACATACATCTTAATGTATAAGGTCCAAAGTTCCCTTTGATCTGTCCCTAGTTTTTCTATAAAATATTTTTTTTTGTGAATAAATTTATATGAATCACTATTTTTTGTTGTTTAGAATCTATTTTTGTATGTAGAAATTGATTTAGCATACTTAAGAATTCCTAGGACACTAGGATTTTATAGAAATAATCACTTACATTTAAGAATCCAACAATTTTTTTGCCCTATTTTAAATATAAATAAATATCCTCAGAAATAAATTTCATTTAGTAAAATCTTTAACGTACAGCAATCAAATCAGTCTGCGGGATGAAATAGATTTTTAAAATTTGAAAAAGCAAGAGCACCTTGTCATTCAAAAAGATAATTGACCAGGGTTTGACAAGAGTCAATGCAGATCTTTGATAGCTGTACAGCACTCAAATTAGTATTTGCCCTTCGCTCTTTTAAATTTATCATTAGTTTTTAAAACTAATAAAGAAATAATACGACCCTAGGTCTGGGCTATAAATGGGTCAAAAGAGGATTCAAATGAATTCCTGTGTGTCATAAAGAGAGTCAACGTTCAACTGACCGACAATGACTGGAAGACAATAGGAGGGCCAGATTCAACGCCGTAGTGTAGGTCCTCATTCCATTAAGCTTTTGAGTTTGGTCAAAAGGAGTTGGTCGGCGACAGAGGACATCATCAACAGGCACTCTCTTCTCTTCATTTTCCTTTCTCTGTCAAGGCTTCGGCACGCGAGCTGCACAATAAACAAAAATTTAAGGTGCTATTCCCACGGATTCTCCGGTACTATACCAATTTTTAAACGGCTTTTATATAGCAAATTTAAATGGGAGAATCAGGATGTATATGTATAGAACATTTTAAATGGTATCCTGCACTGTACGTCCGACTCCACTTATGTACAACTAAAATCAAATGTGTTTATAAACTATAGAAAAGTACAACACTCTGCAGCGGCTTGGATTTTGAATTAGGATTATCTGATGATTGGATGGACTGTTTCAACTTTCAGGTGTGACTGTCTCCTGGCCTTACATTAATTTGTACATATGGTTGCCACTGAATATACCGCTAGTGGTTTGTAGGGCCGGTGTTCGATAGAATTAAGAAACTGGACATGGCAGCCATATTCCGTGGATCCCTCTGAGGGAACAGCAGAGCCACGTGATAACGGATCTGCTGCGGGGAATGATTGTCCGTCAACTTCTTCCTCACTGTGAAAGTATTCCGTTAGTTCGCCAGAGAAATCGTTCCGCTCGGATCGATCTGCGCCACCTACTGGGGTCCATCCTTCAGGAACTGCTTATAAATTGTCAACCTGCAATGCGATTTACTTCAACTTGTAATGCGGTTTCCTTCAGACTCCTGCTTCTGCCTGCTCAGCTTCAAGTTGTGACTCTATTTTGTTACATGCAACGGGACTGAGGCCCGCTTGGATCTGTTTCCAAAAGAAATCCGAACGCTCAGTAGAAGACCATAAATATGACAGGCGTAGGAGCACCTTGCGGAGCGTGCAAGTTTCTGAGGAGAAAGTGTGTGAAAGGCTGTGTATTCGCCCCTTACTTCTGCTCCGAAGAAATGGGGGCACCCCATTTTGGTACTATACATAAGGTCTTCGGAGCGAGCAACTTCTCTAAGCTGTTGATGCACCTGCCTGTTCAAGAACGATATGATGCAGTAGTTAGCGTATTCTATGAGGCAGAGGCTCGGCTCCAGGATCCTGTTTATGGCTGTGTTTCGCATATTTATGCTCTGCAGCAACAGGTAGGTTTACCAACGGCTGCAATTGAACTACATTTTTACTTTCCTCCTATGACAGCAAATTCCTTTAGATGTTGCACTTTAGAGGAACGGAGTTTATTTATATAGCGATTGTTACAAAACGGAACGTTCAAATATCTGTTCGGAATTAAGCTCTTCACAATCAAACCAACAATTCAAATCAATTCACTATCTTCCATTTGTCTATCCACAGAATGTGATTTAAAATATAGTTCCAATAAATATACACTTCGAATTCATCGGTGTTTATAGATGTTGAAATATTTAATATTGATAATGCCTGAGATGTCTGAAATCGTCTCTTGCATGTCAGGTTGCAAATTTGAAGGGAAAATTGGCTGCTGGCTATGCTGAGCTCGCAGCCTGTAGCAGCTCAGACGGGGCTTCACTAAGTCCTGAATATGGTCATGGCAGGCAATCCGCAATGCCATCTCTCATATCGAATAGCAATAACAGTAATCCTTACGATAAACAGTTTCTGAATTCACGGGAAGAGCTGCAACAGATCCCATCCGACAACGTTGCAATTAATAACTTCAGTGAGGAGGCGAGGGAGGACGCGGGTTCATGGAGCAATTTTTCGGTGTGCATGCAAGGGGGCATTTATCCCCTGTCTACAGCCCAAGAAACGGATGTATTCCAGGACGCCCAGAGATTATCTGAGCAGAGACACCCCAACAATAACCAGGATGGAGATCTGCAAGATTTGGTTTCGGCTCTTCTTCGAAAAAATAAATCCACCTGAGTAGCCAGGGCGCTTTTCGACCACGTCTTAACCAGCAGTATATACTAATTATTCTGCCATTAGGTTAAATATAGTACTTTGCAGCATATACACTCTCTGACCAAATTCTGCCATATGAGAGGAGATAAAAGGCTGAGATAAAAGGCTAGTAGGTTATACGGCTCTGAACATTTGGGCTGCACAGGCTTTTAGGAGTGTGATATTTATATTTTATTAATTATGTATATAAGAAAGAAGAAAATAATTTCGAATTTATTGTGGAACTGAAATTCATCAAGCCCGATATAACTGTCGGGCCTATTGTACTTCTTCCTCATAGACGTCCAGTGTCCTGTCTGTACTATAAATATGTTTTCAAATCCCTTTTCTCAACACTTCAACCAATCCAGCCCACCAGATGTATATTCTTTCTTAGGAGTTTGGAGGCTCCAGGCAGTCTTATAAAGTACCAAAACATTTACGGGTAAAGTTTCATTGGATTATTATTTATAGTTCCACTTGATCTGATCATTATGTAACTATGATTTTACCAGGCAGTCTTATAATGAACCAAAACATTTAGGGGTAATGTTTCAATGCAAAGTTTCATTGGATTATTATTTATAGTTCCACTTGACCAAAACATTTAGGGGTAATGTTTCAATGCAAAGTTTCATTGGATTATTATTTATAGTTCCACTTGATCCCATCATGGCGTAACTATGATTTTTTTCTGTTAAATTTGGGATGGAATTTTTACGAGAAAGGAATGGGCTTGTCCACAATAATTGCTCAATTATTATTGTTATTATTATTGTTCAAATAACAAGTCGAATTGGTTCAAACTTTTAATTGATTATTTCAATTTTTACGTAAAGTTGGAGCAAAATTTCCTAACAATTTGGATATCATCACCAAAACTTCCGGCACAGAATGAATATAATTGAGATCTGTATATGCCTAAAATTTTAGACAAATCTTAGTTGCAGGGGTTTTGATTGTACATTAATTTTGAAAATGTCAAAAATTAAAGTGTACTTTTATGTAACCACCATTTATATATATTAGAATGTGAGTTATTATAATTTAGTTGTTAATTGGTATGAGAATAATAATAATTAATTATTATTATTTGTTAATGTGGTTTTATTTATTATTTTTATTTTAGAATATTATGTTATTTAAAATGATTTAGTGGTGATTTTCAAAGAAAATGATTTTTACTTTTGCCTAAATATTAAATTATTAACTTGTTTTCTTTTATCAAAAAATAACTAACTCTTAACCAATTATAAATAGTTTTAAGTTTGATTCCAAAACCTAAATAATATTAATCAAAAAATATAATCCAACAAAATTATATTAGATAATATCTTGTCCTTGTTAATTAATAACATGTAATCTTAATTTCATATATAAAATCAAACATTACTGCCATAACATTTTGATATTGTATTCTAAAAAAGATACTTATTTTATAAAAAAAAATTTAACTACTCACATATAAAATAAAAATACACGTAATTAACTTTATAAAATAAAAGATACTTATTAGCTTCTCAAATATGGAAAAAATAATAAGATATCTATAAATATGCACATATGGATTAGCACATGACATTAAAAAAAGAAAAAAAGTCATGGAATTAAATTATTAAAAACTGATCTTTAATTTAGCACTCATCAATAAAATATTAAAGGATGAAAAAAAAAAAAAAAAAAGCTTTTAACTTATTATTCATTCTTTATTTTTTTCAACTTTTTGCATCAACTAATATTTTATATAAGTTATCCCTATTTATTTCAACTTTTTGCATCATCTAATATTTTATCTATGGTTGTGCCCAAAGAGGTTGGATTCAATGGTAAAAAACAAGGCGTTTTTCATCGTTGGGTAGGTTTAATTCCAGTGAGGGCCTAACCTAAAGCCATAGGGGCACCTTGAGGTAGTGGTTGAACATGTGGTTGCACCCAAAGATATTATATTAAATAATATCGTGACCCGTGCACACATAAGTGGATCAAATCTCACCCCCATGTCCTCCAAATTTTAAGCCCAAAGGGGTTGGATCCAATGGTGGAAAGCGAAGAGTTTTTCACCATTGGGCAAGGTTCAATTCCTGTGAGGGCCTAACCTAGAGCGATGGGGGCACCTTGAGGTACTGGTTGAACGTGTAGTTTCACCTAGAGATATTATATTAAATAATATCGTGACCCGTGCACACATAAGTGATTGAAAGCCCACCCCCATGTCCTCCAATTTTTTAACCCTGGATGGGGTGTTAATGATGGACAGGTGTCGCGAGGATGGGAATGGTGATTGGCACCGGGACAACAATGACGTGAAAGGTGCATGCCCCACCCTACCTCCCACACCAAGAAATTAAAGCTAATTCATTGCTACCAGAATGCCATTAATCCTAGTACGCTCTTCTCTAGCCTCCCATTCATTTCATGGATCCACCATTACTCTGGTCACCTCTACGCATGTGCGTCCACCACTCTTACTGGTATTCATATCATGAAGCTCACCAACGTCATCTCCATCTCTATTATGTTCTTCTAGATCCATCCCGTGATCTGCGCCCTCCTCTAGTACTCATCAACCATCCTCACCATTTCCTTGTGCCTGCTTACCTCTGCTCTTCTCCAGCCATGTCTAGATTTCGTCGGAAGTCCAAACACAGTTCGACTTGGCAACAATATCGGTCGTGCCTGGCAATTCGACCCATGCCTACCCTTGCACCCTCGCATAGCTCGTCACCCTCCTTGCCAACCTCTTTGGAGCAGTACGCTCATAGTCTCAGTGGTCTCCTGCCTCTCTCATTGCCCTATCTGTGCAGATTTGAATGGTTCGACCTCCTAGGGAACTCACTGTGCTTCAACCCAGGGTCAATACCACACTTGGCCTCCTCTTCGCAACCTACCCTGGTTGTCCCTCCCAATTCACCCGAGAACTCTGCTCATGTGCCTTCGCCAATGCAATCACCGTCGATCCAATCTCCACGTGAAGGTTTCTTTTGTTGCCATGAGAATCATCAGTAACAACCCCACTCCTACTCAAACTGTGCTCCCTACACAAAGGTAGAAGATGGACTTACAATTTTGTAAGGCTTGGTGTTCAAGGTGTTCAAAGAGGTGGACGACCTGCGCTTTCGAATGGAATTCTTGGAAGGAAAGGGGAACACATCCTACAGATTCTCTCCTCTTTGCACGGTTCATGCCATCCATCAAAACCGGCACCAAATGCACCACGGGAGGCAGAGACGATACCAGTCCCAGCTCCGTACAGGTCTCCAGTGGATGACGCAACACCTGACTTGGCTCCAACACTCCAAGAACCCACCTTGGATACGACGCCACGATACATGCCCACAACTTGAGTTGCATAGGTGTCAGACTGCATGGTCTGCTGGTTGTTTTGTTTATATTTTTCCACTTGTCTTTTCAGTTATAATCTATTATGATTTTCTTATGTTGGTCCTAGAGGGTCTAGAAGCCTGGGTGAATTGGTTTCCCCACGAGGTGATTTCACTCCAGGTGCTTAAGGTTTTTATATGACTGGTTTTATGAAAAAATGGTTTTGGACCTAGGAGGCTGGATGAATTGGTTTCCCCACGGGGCAATTCTATATCTATAGTCCTCGGATAGACATGTCGATGCTGTAATTTTTTATTCTGAAAGGTATTTTATACAATACTTACCTACTTACTATATATATATATATATATATTTCCACTTGTCTTTTCAGTTATAATCTATTATTATTTTCTTATGTTGGTCCTAGAGGGTCTAGAAGCCTGGGTGAATTGGTTTCCCCACGAGGTGATTGCACTCCAGGTGCTTAAGGTTTTTATATGACTGCTTTTATGAAAAAATGGTTTTGGACCTAGGAGGCTGGATGAATTGGTTTCCCCATGGCGCAATTCTATATCTACAGTCCTCGGATAGACATGTCGATGCTGTAATTTTTTATTCTGAAAGGTTTTTTATACAATACTTACCTACTTACTATATATATATATTATATATATATACTTACTTACTTACAATACTTACCTAACAATTTGTATCCCACGACATAAAGTTAATAATAAGTATAACCTTCAATCCTTGTGAATCATAATTAACTAATTTTTATGTTATAATCCTTAAATCCAAAACCTTCTTTCTTAAACCCTTACACCATATAATCCCTAATGTATTAAATGTATCACCCTTAATCTCTATTACTTATAATCCATAGTAGTTAAAACCCTTGATCAATAACCATTATATTATTTAATGAGTAAATGTGATATCTTCAAACTCCCAACACTCCTAACCATTATAACTATTTATTCCTAACCTCTCTGAACTACACCTTTATTAGCCTAATCCCTAACCACCATATCCTTACCATTATATCTCTTAACTTCTAAAACCCATAATCCTTAAGAAATCTAAAAAAATATTTACTATAAACCATCACCTTAAACTCACAATATATTTCGAGGAATAAATTCACCCTTGTAACAAAAAATAAAATAAAATTGAAACGATAAATTTGACTTGTTCAATACCTCGGTGATGCCAATAGAAAATCTAATGTCGAGGGTTGTACTAGGACAGGATACAAAAACAAAAGCTCCATAAGGTGGATGAGGTCGGTGAATAATAATTCTAAATGGAACGTCGAAACATAAGATGTGAAACTAGTTCAAAATTCTTACAAGAATAATAACGTTAACCATCGAATCTATCTAACATATTGTAATTAAACAAATTGAAATATTTGCATGTGGTCCATGCCTATGAAGAATACAATGCCTAAGGATTGGAATTATCTAAGTTGTAATGTAGGTTGGTCATGAAAAAAGATTACCATATACTGAAAACAACATGATTCGATTGAATGAAAATGCTATAATATAATGAAAACATATCTGCAACTTATACAAAAATACTGGGATGTATTTCTTGATTGCGTGTTATGAAAGTAGGAGATATAACACCAAAAGTGTAACTTCCTCATTCCTAATCTCCATAATAGTGATATTTAATGTAAACATGATGTATGGTCATGGGACCGAATATATATTATGTAAACATTGTATATTATGATAATAAAATAAACTGTAACACTAGTTACACATGGACACAATAAAGTAATGGAGGATAAGTTTGCATAAGAGATGGGAATATATCACAGAAGGGTCTAAGGGGGTTATCCATGTCTATTACTCTCAAACCACACTTCTAAATTTTATCATTGTATATTAAAACCTCTAATTTCCTCTTGAGTGTTTCAAAGGCCCAATCATTAAACACATGTAAGAGGGTAGGTGTGAGAAGTCACTTTGCATAGTTATTGAGAGAATGAGATGAGTACAAGAAAACATGAGGGAAGTGTGAGAGTCAATTAAATCCTTTTGAGGAAGTTTAAGAGTCAAGTAAGCGTGGGAAGAGAAGGGAATTTGTATGGGAAAGGACAAAAACTTTCACAAGTATTTTCTGGGGACAACAAGGGAGAAAAAAGTATTGGATGTTGAAGGAAGCCATAATGGGCATGTGTGGCAGTTTGTTGCAGCTATAAATTCATAAATAAGCAGTTTTTTAGGCCTTTAGAGTGTAAGGTACCAGATTTATTATAATAGCCGAAAACATAAATATTGTAGAGAATAATAGTGGAACAACACAATACATGAAACTACAACACCATAATAATACATTTATTGATGGGAAACAATGTTCACTTTCCTCTTCGAGGGGGAACTCTAGCAGAGCAACGCTCTATTAAAATAATTCTCAACTCGAAAAATTATCATGCCCTCAAATCCTATTTATACTAAATCTATCTACCAAAAGAACATTCTAGAGGAAGATCTTCTAGAAGCGGAAGCTTCTGTTAGGTCTTCTTACATTTGAATTATTCTTCCTTATTACTAGGTCTTATTAATGTTGGTATTTATTACATGGAAAATATATCATTATACCTACGTGAGGGGTTAGGGAGGTTAGGTCCCTAAAATGTCCCCCCCTTATAATAGCCTTTTCCTCAAGGCTTGAGATGAGGAAATTGCTACATAATGGTAGATGGATCCCATGTGGCATATGTTGGAGTTGTATCTTTCCAATGGACTAACAATTTATTGATGGTGTGCTGATGAAGATGACGCTCACAGTGGTCCAAACATTCTTGTGGATGCAACCAGATGGACCCTTCTTCATCCAACTTGGGAAGGTTGTTTTGAGTTTACCACTTAGCTCCAATCACCTTCTTTAAGAAAGAGACATGAAAAACATGATGGATCTTAGAATGAGTAAGAAAATATAACTGATAGGCCACTAGTCCGACACTCTTGAGAACTATATGAGGACCATAAAATTTGGGTGTCAGTTTATCACAATGGTCGACCTTGAGTGAAGTCTTCGTATAGTGTTGGAGTTGAAGAAACACCTAGTATCCTTTATCAAATTGAAGTTGAGAGCGACCTTGATCTTCTTGTTGCTTCATGTGATTCTGAGCCATGACCAAATTCTTTTTGAGGGTATGGAGAATAACCTTTCAAACTGTAAGAGTTTAGTTAACCTCCTAGACCTTTGCAACACCAAGAATGTATGAGAGAATTGAACGTGGTGTTTGGCCATATACTACCTCAAAAGGATTCATGTGAGTACTTGTATGGTAAGAAGTATTGTACCACCATTTAGCTAGTGGTAGCCATTGAGCCCACTAACTTTTCCTTTCAGATGTAAAACACCTCAAATATGTTTCCAAAAACTTGTTGACAACTTCAGTTTGACCATCAGTCTGGGGATCATAGGAGATGCTGAGATGCAATTGAGTTCCCTGTAACTTGAACAATTCTTATCAAAAACTACTGGCGAAAGTGAGATCTTGATCAGAAACAATAGAATGAGGAATTCCATGAAGCTTGAAGACATGATCAATGAAAATTTGAGCCACAGTGGAGGCATTAAATGGGTGTTGAATGGGAATATAAATGAGCATACCTGTAATGAGAATACCTGTAAAGACAATCAAGGAAGACGATGAGTATGTATATTTTATTTATATTTATATCTGTGTTAAAAAAAAAAAAAAATTGTGTGTGCTAGGCTTGCAGGTTAGGTGGAGCTAGGGTTGGAGTTGGATATGGCCCTTAGGGCTCCAGATTGTGAACAAGGCTCTGATACCATTTGTAGGTTTCGGCTCCACAAAGCCTTATAAAACCCAAAAAAAAATTAATTTAAGGAATGCTAACCTAACATTTTATTTTACTTCATAATCAGCATATAATCAAAGTTTATTGAACTGAACATAATAGCTTACGAACAACCTTATAACCCTTCATATTCCTTAAATTGCATAAAACAAATACGTAAATTAAAATACATTGGTCTGATGCTAAACTTCCGCTTGTCTTGTTGGCCTTCCTGCTGCTTCCGCTTGTCTTGTTGACCTTCCTGTTGATGCCTTTCCCAACTTGAAACCACGAACCAACTCTGCCCAAACCGTGTTTCCACCCTGCCAACTAGGACAACTACCTAGCTCCAAGATACCATATGGATATCGTGGCCCCCATGCCCAAAACCCCCAGCAAACTGGTGCCCCCTGTACTAATCCTTCCTGACTACAGAACTCAACTTCCCTGTGCAAATCCAAGAGAACCCTCCAAAAATGATCCCCCCCAAAAACAAGTAGAATGATAATCCCCTCTTTCTTTTGTAAACCTCCTCCGCTCATATCCGTCCTTCACCACCCTTTCTCCTCATTTATTTCCTTACCTACACATTCATTATCTTATCCGATTATTAATGCTCCTTATCTGATTATTAATGTTTTATCCTATTATTAATGCTCCTTATCTGATTATTAATGTTTTATCCTATTATTAATGCTTCTTATCCGATTATTAATGCTCCTTCTCCCCTCCGTATACGTAATCTTTTAATTTAAACAATTAAATTTATTAACCGTTTTAAATTTAATACCCATGTCATTGAATGTAATATGTAATTAATTAATTAATTAATTAATTAAATTATAACAATTAATTAATTAATAAATATTTGATTGATATCATTATACCAATCTTTATTTAGTTAATAATATGTTAGAAAAATTAATTATCTAATAAATTTTATTTTTTTTAATAATCCCTAAACATATATTCTACTAGGGTTGTTACAGTTCTCTATTTTTATGTTGTGCGTTGAGAGAATCTTCATATATTTATGGTACCTAAACTCCCTTATAGTATATTGTGCATTATAGTATGGTAGTACATTTATAATTTTGAAAATACATAACAATGGAGATTGAATAAATGGTCTTATGTAATCTATTTAATAAATAATAAATCATTTAGGTTGAATTTATCAGAAGTATGTTATTTTTACGGTTAGAAATTTTACATATGTAACTAAGTTTAAAATTATGAATTATTCTCTTGCATATTGAGAAGAGAATAATTTTGTTAATGTTAAAGGTAACTTTAAAATTATGATTTTTTTCTTTCTTGTATATTGAGAAGAGAATAATTTTGTTAATGTTAAATGTAGTAGTTAAACTCATAATGATAAAATCTATATGTCTCACATGCAGAGAAAACACAATCAGAGTGAGTTGGTTTTCCTTTTGTTGAGCCTTAAAATCAATATCAATTGGAATCATAACATTCACTGGAAACAAAATCAATATCAATGGGAATCATAACATTAATTGGAATCATAATATTAGTACTTAGTACTAGTATTACTATATTAATCATAACTTTGTAACTTCCAAACTTTCACCTTAATTATAAACTCATTTACCCCAATTATAAACTCATTATAATAATTATAGTTAATAATAATTATTAATTAAAGTTGATAATTATAATAATAAATAAAGTTTTAATTAGTATGTTATATATATATAATTATAATTAATATATTAATAAAGAATATAAAGGAGTCTACAAGAATTTAATGACATTAACATATTATTATTATATTTTTTAATAATTAGAGTTTTTGTCATTTCTGAACTCATTATAATAATTAGGATTAGTGTTAGGAAATCATTAAAATAATTATTA
Organism: Picea sitchensis; assembly: GCA_010110895.2. Lineage (NCBI taxonomy): Eukaryota > Viridiplantae > Streptophyta > Pinopsida > Pinales > Pinaceae > Picea > Picea sitchensis. The sequence goes on along the minus strand of SNQJ01S0008916.1, from coordinate 189,361 downwards.
TTAATGGTTATTAGAATTAAGATTATATAAGGATTAGGATTATTTTTATTATAATTTATTTTATAATAATAAAAAATTAATAAAAAAATTAATTTTAATTCAATTTTAATAATAATATGAAACTCAATTTTAATAATAATTACAATTAAAATATAATTTAAATAATAACGGCAACAAAATGACAATAATAAAAAGATAATTTATATTAAATTTAAATAATAATTAAAAATTCAATTTAAAATAATTGTAAAATTTTTAAATTAAAATTTTTAAAAATATTTATTAATGAAACAATAAGAATAAATCATAGGTGTAACGGAATAATAGGACTAAATAATAAGAATAATGGAATAATAAGAATAAATCATAATATTATATTATTAGTATTCTTATTATTAAATTATTAAATGATGTCCTTTGAACAAGTATAAATAAAGTACTATTAATGCTCTTGGAACAAGTTTAATTCATCATTTACAAAGTTCAAGATGATTTTCTATACATGTCTTTAGAACAACTAAGACTCATAATAGTAAAGTTTAAGATGATTTTCTATCAAGTCCTTAGAACATGTATGATTCTAAATTTTCTTCTATGTAATACATCGCATCAGTTCAAAGTTCATATATTTCTCACAAAGGGAACACTTCATTAATGTTGCAACGTGACAAACATAGAAATGTTGCAATGTGATGAATATAGTAATGTCACAATCTGATGAACATAGTAACATCACAATCTGACAAACAATGCAATGTCGCAATATGATGAAAATAATAACATCGCAATTTGACAACTAATGCAATGTCGCAATGTGACAAACATAGCCATGTTGATGTGACAAGCTTAGTTACATCACAATCCAACGAACAATGTAACATTACAATTTGACAAATAGTGCAACATCACAATCTCACAAACATAGCCACGTTGTCACAACATGACGAGCATATCCCTATCATCGCAATGTGATGAACATAGTAACATCGCAATCCAACGAGCAATGTAACATCACAATCTGACAAACATATCCCTTTCATCACAAATTTATGAGCATATCCCTGTCTTCGTAATGTTTCAAACGTATCCTCATGTTGCAATGTGATGCAAATATACTAATGTCACAGTGTGACAAACATTTCGAAACATCACATGTGATGAACATAGCCCATTGTCCAATGTGATGTACATCCATTTTCATAATATGTTGAACATAAACCAACCTTTGCATGTGATGAATGTAACTCAATGTTGCAATTTGATGAAAAAATCTAAATGTTGCAATGTGACGAACATAGTCATGTTGTAATGTGACAAATATATTAATGTCACAATGTGATGAACATGGTAACGTCATAATCTAACAAATGGTGCAACGTCACAATGTGGCGAACATATCTATGTCATCACAATGTGATGAGCATATCCATGTCGTTTGAATCTGACTAACATAGTAACATCATAATATGACAAACATAGCCCCATCGTTGCAATGTGACAAGCATATCCATGTCCTCACAATGTGTCGAACATATCCTCATGTTGCAATGTGATACAAATATATCGACGTCACAATGTGACAAAAATTTCTAAACATCACATATATCAACATTGTAATGAGATGAACATTCCCCAATGTCACAATGTGATGAACATAACCCACTATCAGAATGTGATATATCTATTCAATTCCATATGTGACATACCTACTTCGTAATGTGATGACCATAACCTTAGGATGTCATGTGACGAACAAAACCTGATCCACATTGGAATGCAATACTGCCATAGTAAACCATCATTAAACATAATCAATATGACCCACCATAATCATCTCCACATGGCCTATGAAGGTCAGCCATGGGCATGGTCAATCATACTCATCCTGGATTAATCATAGACAACCATGGTCATGGGCAACCATAATCAACCATGATCAACGATAGTCAACTTCGGTCCACATCAAGCTCAACCATAGTTCACCATACTGAACCATGGAAAACCATAGTCAACAATGGTCATGGTCAACCATAGTAGACCATACTCTTGGTCATGATCAACAATAATTTACCATAGTTAAGGTAATGGTCAACCATAGTCATAGTTAAGGTCAAACATGGTGAATTTAATCCATAGTCATGGTAACCCATGGTCATGGCCATCCATGGTAATCTATGGACAACAACTATCAAACATGGCTAACCATTTTCAACCATGGTCAACCATAGTCAACCATAGTTAACATTATGCTCAACCATGGTCACCCATAGCCAACCATAGTAAACCAAAGTCAACCGAGGTCTAGCAAAGTTAATCATTGTCGTAGTTAGTATCATGGACAATAACTATCAACCATGTTCAAGGTCAACCAAAATCAACCACGGTCATGGTAATGCATAACCATGGTCAACCATAGTCAACTATAGTAAACCAAAGTCTAAGAAGATCTACTGAAGTTAACCATGGTCATGGTCAACCATAATTAAGCATGGTCATGGTAAACTAAAGTCAACCACAATTAACTATGGTCATGGTCAATCAAGGTCAACCATATTTAACCATAGTCAACCATAATCCACCAAAGTAAACCAAGGTGTAACAAAGTTAACCATAGTCATGGTCATTCTCATGGTGAAACATAAGAAACCATGATCATGGTCAACCATAGTCAACCATACTCACAATCATGGTTAACCATGGAGTCATTGTCTACCATAGTCAACCATAGTCTATCATAATCAATCATTGTCATGGTCGATGTGGTCATCCATAGTCAACTATTTCAAAAACATTTCATTATTATTTATATCGAAATTTTTATTCAGAAATCCACTAATCTCCATGCATAGTCCTCGTCAACTATAGTCAACCATAGTCAAGGTCAAGATCAACCATTGTTATGGTTAAGGTCAACCATGACCAATGTCAGCCATAGTCATGGTCAATGATGTTCATGACCAACCATGGTCATCTATGGTCAACTACCATTAACCATAGTGAACCACAATCAACAAAGGTCAACTTTAGTGAAGGTGGTGTTTAATATCCTTTAAAAATACTATATTATTACTTTGTTAATGTATTATTACTTTATTAATCTATTAATTTATTATTGTATTAATATTTTAATGTATATTCATGTAGAAAATGTATTATTAAGGTATTTTTACTTTATTAATGTATTATTTATACTTATTACTATAATATATTAATGTTTTAATTAATAATTATTTTTCAATATATTAATTAATTAACTAATACATTAAAGATTATTGTAATATTGTATTAGTATTATATTAATTTATTAGTGTATTAATATTTTTTAATGTTATAATATAATAATACTTTATTAATGTATATTATTAATATAATATACAGTCTGAGTGGACCTAATGGTTAAGAACATATGTTTCCTCTTAAAAGATTATAAGCTCAAATCTAGAGGTTTCTTACATAACATGGCGAAAAGCTTCTTAAGCAAACACACACTGCGCCAGCGCAATAAAAATGAAAATACCTGCAAGTATTTCACATTTCACAATTTAATGCATTAAAAGACGTTCAGAATTTTTAATTCTGCTAACTTGCAAATGAGTTGCATTGTTTCATTGTTTCATCAGTCTCTTGTTCTTTGATAATCCCTGTTCCGGATGGGGAAACCTTATAAAAGCCCATGGATGGGAAAATGTCTTAGCTAGAAATACATTCACTAAAAATCTCAGATATGTAATGATTGTGTCTGTACCCTAATTTGTAATAGCTTTAAAAATAACAAAACTATCTATTGTAGTACGTTAAACACAACTGGGCTTAAAAAAAATATTTAAATTTATGTGAGACCTCAAAGGCAGGAATATAATAGAGGTATTGGTTTCTCATTTTATAAATACATAATATAAAGGTATTTTTACGGCACCCTTGGTATTCACCTAACATTAGTTCACCTTATTTTTTCCACTTTTTAAATTTTAATATTTATTAGTTTTTTTCACTTTTTAAATTTTAATATTTATATTATGAAGAATGAAATTAGTAATATATGATTTTTTTTTCTCAAAGTTCACTTTGCTATTTTTTTCTTCAACTATGATTTTTCTTTTCTTCAATTTAAAAACACATAATCTACCTATTAGTTTGCCTACATTTGAACTTTTAGTTATATTTGATGATGGGTAAAATTTCCATTCAAAATTTTAAAAATATCTATTCAAAACTTTCAACCTTTCTAAAACAAAATATATAATATTTATCCAAAAATATTTACCACAATATATGATTCTATTTTCTTATCCATTTTATGATTCTATTTTCTTATAACAATGCCCATAATATTCATGAATTTATCTAAAGCCACATATCCATTTAATATTCCACGGGATCCATATTCACTACTCTAGAATACACGTAAAAACATTTGAGATCACAATATTTCGATTGCGATAAAGCCACATGGGTTTGAGATTTCGACAACGAGGAGCACGATTTATAGGAGAAAGCCTGTGACTTGCTTCCACACAGTCTGACGGTCTCATAAGCCATGATCATTGATAAGTGGTAGTTTCAAACGTTCTTGTTATCGCCTGCGACGTCCCATCTGAATGGCAATGAGTACATTTACTCTACATTCAGACAGAAGTCGAGACTACATGAGGTACGAATTTGGGACGACAGTAGTTGAACAGCACCATAACGTGAGAAACGGTATTTAAATTTTTACTGGGTATATTTCAATCTCTCTTTGAAGGTGGTTTAGGGTTTTTGATCTCACAGTTTATCTCAATTAGAAAGGCGTCACAATTTTTAGCTCAACTAGAAAGCATCAGGATCGCCATGAGATTGGGATTGAATATATTTAAAACTTGAATATTCTTTCTTCCCTCATAATCACAAAAGCTTGGGAGTTCAATGTATTTAAAATTTGAATATTCGTTCCATGATAATCACGAGCTCGTTCAACCAATAAAATTTGGAAGCCAGCAAAGGCCATCCAGTGGAGAGACGAGAATCATAATGTCCATAACCGTAAACCTTAATGCCAAAAACCATAAATCTTAAACCTAAATCGGTGAAAGGTAAACCTAAATTGCTCATTGCCAAAAACTGTAAATAATAAACCTAAATCAGAAATTCAAGAGTAGATTGAAACCTAAATCAAATAGTAAATCGTCCTTCTCTTTCCTGGCGTGTGCTCCAATGCGTTCGTAATCCCTTGCTTGTGCTCCAATGCTTCGAGTCCCTGGCCATCCTTGTGGAATAGCACTCTACCGTAAATATGAAACGCCCACCAGTGATTATGAAACGCTAGTTGCCCACAGTGATTATGATTAACCATTTGTACCAATTAAGATTTTTCTTTACTATTTATATAGATCCATTCCGTTGGGCCATACCCTTTTGTGAAGTATATCCATTTTTTTGGATTTTGGTGAATTAAAAATGTTTTAAAATATTATATACTTTATTATTACATTATTTTTTTTATAAATTAATAATTTTTAATATAATAACACATGGAGAAAAATATTGATATAAGATTGAGGTTGACAAAGTCCTTACTCCAACATGACGGATTTAAGATTTGATTTATAACAAGGGATTAATAACTTCAAATTATGATTTAATCTATAATCATTAGCTACCACATTATTGTAGATGATGAACTTCTATAGACATATATAAAACTGTGCTAGTAACTATTCAATGACTAACTCATTGTTATAATCATCCACAAAGAGTTGAGTTTTATATATGAATAAAATTTTGGAGGTGTTTGATATGACTAAAATTTTGAATATTGTGTAGTAAATTGAAATGAGCATTGCTATAATCATAATCAAACATGGAAATTCACGTACATGTAGTGGCACTCGAGAAACCTTTTCCATTTTCCATAGTTGCATGCATCTATTTTAAGACCAAATATAAGCATCAAGAGAATGATTAGTAAACGCAAAACCTATAGGTCTCATGACTTAGAATGGATGGCTATCTTTGTTACGCTCGTTCCAATGTTCTCACTTCAAACGAATATTTCATTTAACATGTAATAGTTAATCCATATAACTCTTAATCTTATCAATCCCTATTGTATTGTTATTGTAATTCTTAGTTCCTTACTACTTTTTCATATGTTGGGTTGTGATAAC
>SNQJ01S0008916.1:159963-176151 GCA_010110895.2 Picea sitchensis | reverse complement strand
ACCCCTCCCCTCCCTTCAACCAACTTCACTTCATGGAACTTCAACTATTCCTCCGGACGTCCGTCTGTGTACTTCACTTCGCGGCAACCCAGGCCCCACTTCAGTCATCTCTGCTATCTCGCTCGAGGGAAATTATGAGCACTCTGATTTATAACGGCTTCTGGAGGCCTCCATCCAGCCATCATCTACATCCCCTCTCTTTCGTTAAGCATTCTCGCCCTCGCGCTCCTGGGATTCTGTACTTCGATACTCTTGGCCTTTCTCTACCCTTCCCCTGCGCCTTCCCCGATTACTGTATCACCATGTGTCGAAGCACTATCAGACAATGAGACTCTTTCTCTTGTCTGGCCTATGCATTGGATGGCATACGGGGATAGTTTCAGGAATTGTAGGAAGAGTGCAGGTGAATAGAGGACCGGTCAGACACTCAACACAGAGAGTTGCAGCAAGAAAACCAGTCAATTTGGGAAAATGTGGTCGAGATGTAGCAACAAATGGAAAGAATGGAATTCATGCACAATCAAGAATTAGTTATCGCCATGAGAGGCTTAAATTGCAACACGAGACAGATTGAAGATCTCAACCAGCTGCCTGGCAATCTTCAACACTCTCCACGTTTAGCTGGCATCGATGAATCTTGGATCCCTTCCACCTTCCATTCGGTGGCCAACAACGATCAACATGTCCCAGTTTCCCCTAGATTCTCGGACCGTGCCTGGGAAGGAGAAGCCCAAGCATAGAAGCAAGGAGACGCAGTCTAAGCAGAGGAAAATAGCGTGCCACAGCAGGACGAAGTTGGCCCCTCGCACTCTAAATCCAGGTTTCTATGAAGTGTAAATATCAAGTCTTTCTTCACAGTTTCATAGCCATTTTTACATGACAAGTATGTAGTGTTTGCATCATGAATATATCATTCATTTTTGGTTTTGGAAAGGATGAATGTAAACACAACACAAGTCGAATGATAGATCCACTGTCATCTCCTTTTTGTAATGATGGCCTTTTTTTGATAAATATATAAAATACTCGTTTCTGTTAAAAAAACTTATTACATTAATACATTATTATTATATATTACATTAATGTAATATTAATACATTAATTGTGTATTAATTCATTAATGGTCGTTCCCAAGGGTATGTCAGTCGTCAACTAGCAACAACCACTCTATAAAAGTGGTTGATATAGGCCGATCGACGTCGTTTTTCACCTCTCCAAACTAATAACGCCCATCGACATATATTAATTGAAAATAAATAAATTAAAAATTCAGATTGATATATTATTTAAATAAAACTTAATAAATCAAAGTTCATATATTATTAAATTTGAATTAATTATTTAATGTTGATATATTAATTAATACATTAATGAGCATACTCGCATACATAATGTATGCACATTAATTAATAAAATAATGTATTGATACATTAATCTATTACTGTATTAATACATGGAAAGATTAATCGATTAATGTATTAAAACAATAATTAATTAATATAGTATACATTAATTATAATAAATTAAAAATACATTAATATTTTATACATTAGGGGTGATCATGTTTAATTGTGGTTTACCAAGTTTGATTATAATTGATCATGGATGACCATGGCTAATTATATTTGAGCATGAATGACCATGGTTGATTATATTTGAACATGGTTGACTATTGTTTACTATGGTCAGCTTGCATTAGAATGTGATGTTCGTGAAGTGTTATTTTCAATTTTCGTGTGAGGATACGATTGTCACATTACAAAATTAAGTTATGTACATCAACTGTAATGTTATATTTTGTTTGACACATTGTGTTTCTGAGTTATGTTCATCGCATTGCAATGATAGGTTATGCTCATCAAATTACAACAACATGTTTTTTCATAACATTATGACCTCGAGCTATGGTCCTCACATTGCAATGTTCGGTTTTTTTGTTACATTACCATGACAAGTTTTGTTTGTCACATTGTGACATTGGAATATGTTTGTCACATTGCAATGTCATGTTTTGTTCATAATAGTGTATTGTTGGGTTGTATCCATTTATTTGTGACATTGGGATATGTGCATAACATTAGGACATTGGGTTTTGTACAACACATTGTGAAATTTGTTTACAAACGTTGACTTGTTACATTATGACATTGGTTTATGTTCGTGGAATCGCGACATTGGAATGTGTTCATCAAATAATGATATTGGGGTATGTTAATCACCATTGCAATGTTATGTTATGTTCATGTCATTATGAAATTGAGATATGTTCCTCACATTGCAACATTGAGTTTTGTATGTATCACATTGCAATGTAGGGTTTTGTACGTCACATTGCATTGTTGGATTTTGTAAGTGAGATTGCGACATCAGGGATATGTATGTCAAATTGCGACAATAGGGTATATTCGCCATATTGTGACATCAAGATATATTGGTTCCGTTATAATATAAGGTTATGGTCATCAACATCAGGTTATGTTCATGGACATCAAGTAATGTTCGACACATGTGATGTTGAGATATGTTTTTCATATTGCGACGTTGGGTTATGGTCATGGGCGTTGACTTATGTTTGACACGTTGTGATATAGAATAATGTTCATCACATTGCGATGTTAGGTTATGTTTGTTAAATTGTGACGTTGGGTTATGGACATCACATTGTGACATTAGGTTATGGACGTCACATTGTGATGTTGGGTTATGGATGACACATTGCTAGGTTAGGTTATGGACATTAAATTGCTATGAAGGGTTTTGAATGTCAGATTGCAATTTTGGGGTATATTTGTCAGATTATGGTCATCAAATTGTGACGTTAGGTTTTGTTTTTCACATTGCGATGTTGGAATATGTTTGTCACATTGCAATGTCAGGTTTTGTTCATTAGATTGTATTGTTGGGTTATATCCATTTGTTTGCAACATTAGGCTATGTGCATAACAATGGGACGTTGGGTTTTGTACAACACATTATGAAATTGGTGTACAAACATTGCATTGCTATGAAGGGTTTTGAATGTCAGTTAGTGACATTGGGGTATGTTTGTCAGAATATGGTCATCACATTGTGAAGTTAGGTTTTTTTTATTGCTGGTATCAATTTATGTTCATGGCATTACAACATTGGGATGTGTTCATCACTATGTTCATGGCATTGCAACATTGGGATGTGTTCATCACATAATGGCGTTGGGGTATGTTAATATCCATTGCAATGTCAGGTTAGACATTGCAACATTGGGTTTTGTACATCACATTGCAACGTAGGGTTTTGTACATCACATTGCATTGTTGGGTTTTGTAAGTCAAATTGTGACGTCGAGCTATGTATATCAAATTGGGACCGAGATCTGTTTGTTCCATTATGACATAGGGTTATGGTCATGGACATTGGGTTATATTCATTGACATCAAATAATGTTCGACACATTGTGACATTGAGTTATATTTGTCACATTGCGACGTCGGGTTATGGTCATGGATGTTGACTTATGTTCAAGACATTGTGACATAGAGAAATGTTCGTGACACTGAGACATTGAGTTATCTTCGTCAAATTGTGTCGTAGGGTTATGGACATCACATTGGGACATTGGGATATGAATGCCACATTGTGATGTAGGGCTATGGACGTCACATTGCTATGAAGGGTTTTGAATGTGAGGTTGCAATTTTGGGGTATTTTTGTCAGATTATGGCCATCACATTGCGACATTGGGTTTTATTTGTTACAATATGACGTTGGGTTATGTTCGTCACATTTCAACATTGTGATATGTTTGTCACAATTATATGTAGGGTTATGCTCATTTCATTTTGACATTGAGCTATGTTTCTCACATTATGACTTTGGGTTTTGGACATCACGTTGTAACGTAGGGTTTTGTATGTCACATCACATTGTTAGGCTTTTTATGTTAAATTGCAATGTGGAGGTATTTATGCCAAATTACGACATTAGGGCATGTACATCAAATTGCAACGTCAGGTTATAGTCATCAGATTGTGACATCAAGACATGTTCAGGAAACATCCCTAAGGTGTGATGTAAATTAAAACTTTATCATATATTATTGGATCATAAGTAAATTAAAACTTTATAATTGTTGATTGGATTGAAGGTACTAAAATTGTTATTCTATAAGTCTATATATTATTTCGTAGGAGTGAGTTACATTAAACATATTATTAATATTTATCTTTAGTGTTTATTGAATATCTACATTTTTAATTATTTATCAATAATAATAATTTTTATTAATTTAAATTTTTTATTTATTTTAAGTATTATGAAATGTTCTCCAAATCATTAATTTCAAATTTAATTTTTCACAATTATACTATTTTAACCATTGAATTAAATTCATTAAACTTTATTAGATATGATAATTTATTAAACTTTATTATTGCAACTACATTATAAATGCATCATAAACTTTAATATATTAATGTATTGCTAACCTATCACAAAAATTATATGAAAGCTTGTCATAAACTTTAATGTATTAATGTATTGCTAACCTACCACAAACCGATATGAAAACTTGTTATCCAAGTTGTTTAAAAGTGATAATGGATCTAGAATCTATTAGTTCTATTTTAGTTTGTTTGGATGAAAATCTATTTTAGTTTGTTTAGACGAAAATTTATGAAGGTAATTTGTAATTATTGTTATTTCAGTTTGTTTGGATGAAAATATGTGAAGCTAATTTGTAATTATTGTTATTTTAGTTTGTAGATAAAAATCTAATATTTATTTTAATTTTTTTAAGGTGAGAATTTTTTTAAGCTAAATTTAATTAGCTTTATTTATATATTAAAAATTTATAATTAAAATGTTTAAATTATTTTATTTCAAATATTTTAAAATTTAATAAAAAATATTAATTTACATCTTTGGGGGCACGTCAAAATACATGTTCATTCTCCATACTCAATTGAAAACCAACTAATGAACACATTGACTACACATGTTACAATGCATAGTCCCTTGACCCTAATTTATGTATACTTCATAATGATATACTCCAAGTTATAATGCATAGTCCCATCATGGTCAATCATAATAAACCCAGTTAACCATAATATATTATTAATATATTACTATTTAAATTATGTATTAATAATATATTACTATCTTAATAATATTTTTAATATTAATATTTATAGTTCATGCCCAACATTAACTCTTATGTGATTAACAACCTCTACTATACTCCACATTAATACATTAATAATAGTCCCCTCATTTATACTCCAGGTTACATTTATGTGATTAGATTAAATACTGTTATTAGTTTTAATCCTCCATTAAATGTTATGTGACAAATGATGTGTGTTATGCCACTGCTTCTACTCCTTATTTGACGTAATTCCAAAATTACCTATTCTATTTTCCGCATCTTAATTTAACTTGTCCCATTCAAATAATCAACATTTTTTTTTTATATNTTTTTTTTTTATATAGTTCAACATTATAACCACATTAAAAAATTATTTTATAACCATATATTTTTATTAAAAAAAATTACTCAATATTTATTTTATAAGAACAATATACTTTTTATACCTTTACGAGCAAAGGCCAGCTTAACCTCGGTTCCTCTCTGCTATAGCTATACACACGCTTTTAGAAATAAGGTTAAAAAAATTCGATAAAATAAAACTTTAAAAATGACAGAGTAGATTTCAGTCCACCGTATGCTATGAGTAGATTTCAGTCCACCAGATGTTCTGCTCCTAATCTCCGCTGATATACAACAAGTTACAACCCTGTAAACCGTTCTCGTATGTATTAACAGAGATATTTTACTATGTACAGAAAAAATAAATAATATTGGCGGCAGTAGAAAATGCTTCTTCTTTGCCACATAAGGGAGTCGTCCATTAACAGACACTACCTCAAGCCTCATTGCCACGGATGGCATATTGGGCAATTTTTTTGTTTTTTAATGGTGTGAAGCGCGATGATATTCTAACTTGCCTGGATTATAACAGTATGTCTGTAATGTTTCAAAAATTTTGAAAAAACATATTGAGAGCTTGCGATAATGAAAGAAATGTAAGTCTCATAGATGTTAATATATATCTTACATTTTGTGTTTTTTAGAGTTCGATCATATATATATATATATATATATATCGGAGTCTAAGGGAAATTGATGAATGGAAGGTTGTTATGCACAACCTGGACGACACAAATAGGTGGGTAGATCTCCATGTTTGTTAGTCTGATTAATTATTTTTTCTATACTCTTTGTCTGTGTTTGTTCGTCTGATTGGTTGTTGTTTCCAAACTATGTGTGCGCGTGCAGATATGAAGCTGAGCTAGTGAAGCTTGTGGTGGAGGAAGTGCATAAAGTTTGTAAAAGATAGGTTGCCGGGGCTTTATAGATTATAAGATGGGCCATCCCAGTTCATATATTGGAGTGCCTAGTTTTGGTTTGATTTGAATTTGATATATTTGATTCGACTCCATTAATTTGGCAAGGTGGGAAGGGTAAATCTGAAATTCTAATAGTCTTAACTTTAATCTAAAACTCTAACCTTATTTAGTATAAACTTGATTGATATAGCTTATCCATGTATATCAACCACTTTTATAATGTGATTGTGCTAGTTTATAAATTAATCAAAACAATTTGCATTGTTGTTATCTTACAATACTAGCAATTTGTATTTACCTCATCCGTTGCTCCTCGATTGATGACGTCCTTAATCCGACCAATGAAGAACGCGTATTCGTCCCCTGTGTGAAACCACCCGAACTTAAAGGCTATTTTATTGGCTTTTGGATTGTTTTGGTAACCCTTGGTGACGTTCAAACCCCGTATGCAGACCTCGCCGCTACATCCCGGTTTCTGAACAACGCCGTTATGATCGAGAATGGCTAATTCATGCCCTGTTGCCTTGCCCACCGACCCCGGTTTGCGAACACCGTGAAGAATCCGAATAAAAGGAATTATGTACTCACAAGAATCACACCCATGAAAAAAATGCAGACCCTAATTAAACTTCTTAACAAAAGTGACAGAACATAGAAAACTAAATATCAATAAAAAAAACTACAGCAATAGACCTCATACTAAGGGAAAAACTACTTTGTTTCTGAATACTACTTTCTATGCTTTATTTCTGAAAGAAAAGAGATACAGAGTACCTCTGTTACAACTGTAAATCAAAGAGGGAAACAGAGCATCCTTTGTTCCACAAAATGCCAAAGAAAGATCTCTCTAACAGTCAACTAAGAGTCTTTCTCGATCACAACATTCATTCACGAAAAAACTTGTTTGATGGAAATCAACCTAACATTTAAATAGTTGAATTGAAATACTAATGCAGTGGATAGGAGAAGAAACGTGGCAGTGATTGATCAACACATGGCAGTTGTGGTTACACAGCTGGAACAACTGAGATAACTGAATGTCGAAAACTCAGGCATCACGTTTTTCAATCTCCTCCTTGATGTCAAGTTTGAGGATTCCCAACTGTGATATGAGTTTCTCCAATCGATCCTTTGGAAGAGCCTTCGTAAAAATGTCTGCAAGCTGATATTCAGATTTACAAAATTCAAAAAAAAGAAACTCTTGTTGGACAAGCTCTCTAATGAAGTGATGGTGAATGTCATTATGTTTACTTTTGTTGTGGAAAACTAGATTCTTTGTCATAGAGATTGTGCTTTGATTGCCACAATAAACTTTAATACGTTTACGAATTTCCATGCCCAATTCTTCTAACAATCTTGCCATCCAAATGACTTGAGTGCTTGTAGATGATATTGCAATGTACTCCGCTTTGGCTGTAGAAAGAGCAATTGTGGGTTTCTTTTTGCTACTCCAAGAAACAATATTTCCTCTAAAAAGAAAAGCATATCCTGAAGTACTTTTGCGATCATCCAAGCTACTTGCCCAATATGCATCTATGTATGCTACAACATTGAAATTATTAGTAGCATTATAAAACAATCCAAAAAATCGGGTACCGCTTACATATATGAGTATTCTTTTAGCTTCTTGCCAATGAGACTCATGAGGTTGATTCATGAACCTAGCAACCAGACTTACAGAAAACATAATGTATGGTCTAGTAGTGGTCAAATACATTAAGCTGCCAACCATGGATCTATAGAGAGTGGCATCACAAAGAGAAGATTCACCTTCTTTCATCAATTTTCTCCCAACAACAAGATGAGTACTCACAACTTTACAATTCTGCATGTTGAACCTCCTCAACATGTCTTCAACATATTTGGTTTGACAAATAGATATACCTTCAGTTGTTTGTCTGATTTGAATGCCCAGAAAATATTGCATTTCTCCCAAATCAGACATCTCAAATTCTGATATCATTTCTTTTTTAAACTCCTTCACAAGTGATAGTGAGGTGCCCATAAATATTAAGTCATCTACATACAAGCATAGAATAATAAAATCTGATCCAATGACCTTTTTGTAGACTTCACTTTCAGAAGAACACTTAACAAAACCATGATCATGAAGGTATTTATCAATCCTAGAGTACCAAGCTCTAGGAGCTTGTTTAAGACCATAAAGTGCCTTCTTAAGCCTATACACCTTATCTTCTTTACCTTCAACATTAAAACCTTGAGGTTGTTCAACATAAACTTCTTCCTTTAAATATCCATTTAAGAAAGCATATTTAATATCCATTTGATAAACTATTGGTTTTAACTGAGATGCTATGGAAATAAAAGTTCTTACAGTTTCCATTCTTGCTACAGGAGAAAATGTCTCTTCATAGTCGATGCCTTCTTGTTGCGCATACCTCTTTGCAACTAAATGTGCCTTGTGTTTTGAAATGCTTCCATCCATATTAAATTTCATCTTGTAAATCCACTTTACTCCAATGGAAGATTTTCCATGAGGGAGTTCAACTAACTCCCATATGTCATTTTTCTATATTTGAGACGTTTCATCCTCCATTTCTTGCACCCATGGCTAAAAAAAACAAACTTCTTTAAAATTGGCACGCTCAACATTTGCAGAAGAAACAAGAGCAAAATGATCATTACCATACCTTGCTGTCTCATAAATTTCCTTCAAACTTTTGGTTTTTCTACAAGAACTAGATGGAGATGTTGCTTGTGTATCAACATGAGAACTTGTTGATGAACTAGATGAAGATGCCTTTGATGGAGAACCTCTTGTAGATGAACCTGAAATTGTCACTATAGATGGATGCTTTGATGAATCATTATCATCAAGGATTAAATTCTCAATATGTGGAGTAACCAATTTGTCTTCACTTTCATCCTTAAAATAAACTCCCCCTTCATCAAATATCACATCTCTACTTACATAAAGCTTATCAATAAGAGGATCATAACACCTATAAGCCTTAATTTCATCTGAGTATCCAATAAAAATACATTTTACAGACTTTCCATCAAGCTTTTGTCTTAGTTCAGAAGGAATATGAACATAGCATGTAGACCCTAAAATTTTCAAATGAGAAACAATTAGCTTTCTACAAAACCAAGCTTCATAAGGAGTAGATTTATTTACCATTTTTGTAGGACTTCTATTGAGAATATATATTGTTGAATGCACTGCATCTGCCCAATATATGTTTGGCAAAGACATTTGTTTTAACATACATCTAGCCATCTCTACAATTGCTCTGTTTCTCCTTTCTGTTGTACCATTTTGTTGAGGAGTATAAGCTATAGTTAACTCCTTTTTGATGCCATGTGAGCTGCAAAACTCTTTAAAATCATTGGAGGTGAACTCTCCTCCTCTATCAGTTCTTAAAAATTTCAAATAGATCTTTGATTCCTTCTCAGCGCGTGCTTTAAATTTTTGAAAAAAAACTAAAATCTTGAGACTTCTCACTTAGAAAATAAACTTAGCACATTCTTGAAAAGTCATCGACAAAAAAAATGAAATATTTGTTTTTTGCATGGGACAAAGTTTGCATTGGGCCACAAATATCTTCATGTACTAAAGCCAAAGGCTCTGCTGCTCTATATTGATGAAAAGGAAAGCTATCTCTGTGTTGCTTCCCTATTACACGACCTTCACATAACTTGTTACCAAGATTTGTGAAAGAGGATAAACCTCTTACTAAATTCTTCTTTTGCAGCATAGAAAGAGATCCAAAATTAAGGTGTCCTAACCTTTTGTGCCAAAGCCAAGACACATCAACTGAGGCCTTCAAACAAGTTACATTTAATTCCATTCTCATCAAAAACATCCTATTTTGTGTCATAGGAACTTTAACAACTAGGGCAGTATTGTTAAAAATCCTACAAAACCTTCCTTCAAAAACAGTCTTGTAATTTTTAGAGTTTAGCTTCCCTATGCTAATCAAATTGTGTCTTAAACCTGGAACAAACAAAGTATCTTGTACATACATAACACCTCCATTCTTGACTTTTATGGCAAGGGTACCTTTACCCATTATATCTGCGTCATTATTATTGCCAAAATTTACTTTTCCCTTCACACTCTCATCTAACTTTACAAACATACTTTTGTTTCCAGTCATATGATTTGAACAACCACTATCTAAATACCATGTAAAATCATCTTTAGCTTCAAGGCAATTACTTGTAAGAAACAGAGTTTGAGATATTTCACCTTTTTCCTTGCTGAAATTTGCTTGAGAGGTGTCTCGCTTCTTCTTAAAGCAATAGCTTTCAAGGTGGCCATCTTTATTGCAATAGTTGCAATGAAAAATGCCTCTGCCAGAACTATTGTTTCTTCCTCTACCTCGACCACCTCTTCCTCTACCTCTACCTCATCTAAAAAAAGGAGTAGAAGCTTCAATCATGGCAGTTGAAAGTTGCTTCTTCTTCTCAACAACTTTCAACTTACTTTGAAAAGCTTGATCAAAAGGTTCCTCATTCTTTTTCAACCTGTCTTCATGAACTTTAAGACTACCAAATAAATCAGTAAGGGTTAGCTGAGATAAATCCCTTGACTCTTCTATAGCAATAGTAATTGGATCAAGCTTTTTGGAAAGACTTCTTAAAACCTTTTCAACAATATTCATATCTTCAAGTATTTCACCATGAGCATGAATAACATTTACAATATTCTAAACTCTAGTGATAAAAAATTCAACATTTTCATTTTATTTCATAGATAGAGACTCAAAATCTCGTCTCAACATCTGGAGTTTAACAACCTTTACCTTGATAGAACCTTTATAAGCTTTTTCCAAAGTTTCCTAAGCATTATGGGAAATTCCACATTTTGCAATTTTTGGAAACATAGAGATATCAACTCATGTTTGAAGAAGAAACAGAGCCTTAGCATCATTTTTCCTATTCTCCTTCAATTATATCTTATGATAAACTGATAATGCATTATAAGAAGCTTGATCAACTGGCTCTGTGTACCGTGCAGAAACAAGCATCCATAAATCTTGTGAGATGAACAAAGTTCTCATCTTCACACTCCAATACTCATAATTTTCCCCACAGAAAAGAGGAATCTGATACTGGACTGAACTGTTATTTTGGACCATTGTCTCCTTCTCGTTGCAAACAACCACAAACCTTGCTCTGATACCAAATAAAGAATCTGAATAAAAGGAATTATGTGCTCACAAGAGTCACACCCAAGAAAAAATGCAAACCCTGATTAAACTTCTTAACAAAAATGACAGAATACAGAAAATTTAATATCAATAAAAAAAACTACAGCAATAGACCTCACACTCAAGAAAAAACTACTCTGTTTATGAATACTATTGCCTATGCTTTATTTTTGAAAGAAAAGAGATACAGAGTGCCACTGTTACAACTATTAATCAAAGAGGGAAACAAATCAACGAAAAAACTCTGTTTGATGGAAATCAACCTAACATTTAAATAGCTGAACTGAAATACTAATGCAACGGATAGGAAAAGAAAAGTGGCAGTGATTGATCAACACATGGCAGCTACTGTTACACAGCTGGAACAACTGAGATAACTGAATGCCGAAAATTCAGGCATCATGTTTTTCACACCACGATGTGGCAACAAATTGGAAGCTTATGTCATCGTGTAAGCTTCAAGAACATAAGCGTCGAAGGCTTTCTCCAGACGTTCCAGTCCGACTAGAGCCAGGGAAGTGCTACAGCTTCTGATGAATCGTAGCTTCGGATACTCGCTTTGGGGTTTTGTGTTGTGTCTCTCCATCAAAATTTGGTGAACCGTGGGCATCGTTGTGTACCAAGTGGCGTCGTAGGTTATCATGTCGTTCCAGAAGGTTGTGGCTGAGAATCGACCTACGAACTGAAAGACAACGGTTATGCCGACGACCATGGACAAGAGAAAGGCCGCTATGAGACCGTGGAAATGAAAAAGAGGTAAGACAATGAGAGTCACGTCAGAGGGAGAAATTTTGTACAAGTTTATGAAGTGTTGCGTAGATGCTGACATATTTAGTTGCATTAACGGGACTCCCTTGGGCCGACTGGTGGTGCCAGAGGTGTGAAGAAATAGTTCTTTGTCATCTTCTAGGTTCAACCCGGTCCTGCTAGCCTCCTCGCTACCCTCTGATAGCAAGAATTTTGATCTCGGGTGGAACTCGACGCTTGCATTTATGTCGGTATCGATCTAAAATTGTAATGCATCCACAGACAGGCCGAGCTTTGTGGCTTCCCTTTCAGCCGATGAATTTTCTTTCGTGGGCACGATAAGCATTTTGGACCTGGAATCCTCTAGATAGAACTCAAATTCCTCTTCTGTGTAGCCGGGATTAAGTGGTGCTGCAACTGCTCTGGCCCTTATCACTTCAAGGAACAATATGACGTACTGTGCCAAAGAAACACAACATATTTAGCAAATTGAACTTTGAAACCTGAGCTATCATCTAATGAAATACCCTGAAAGATTATGTATTTTCCCTTAAACACACCATTATGTATTTTCCCTTGAACACACCAGAACACCTAGAAACAAAAACATAGTATGGAATTTTACCTCAATAGAGTTAGGCAAGGATGATTTCAAGGATGGAAATTTATTTTAAAATGTAGAAACCTTGGCGAATCTTACTAATCTTTCATATGTCAACTATAAATGTTTGGCGATATTTTTGTAAAAATATTCAAATTTATGAGTATTTTATATAGTTTCTATAAAATTTTGGTGATTTTTAAGGTAAAATAATTTTATCCTATAGAGTTTGGGAGAATCATTTTTAAAATAGCTAATCTCGTTTTTGGAAAAACCATGGAAAATTAGCCCATGAGCGAAATTTAGCCCTTAAAATCATCCGTGAAGTTAGGAAATGTGAAAGCCACCACATCCCCAGTTCCAATCCCCAAGTTTCTTAACTTGGAGGCACATCTATTTACAAGCCTTTGCAGCTCCGCGTATGTAACTTCGAATTTCCCCGACACAACGAAAGCCTTGTGTTGGGGAAATTTGTCGCAGGCATTGTTTATAAGCGCACTTGGAGTTAGGGGACGTGCTTCTCCTTTGCTTGCCATTGAACGAGGATCCCGCAAAAGTTGATCAGAACACAGAATATTAGGCAGAGAAAAGTGATAACCCTCCCAAGAGAATAACAAACAATTTGGCAAAGCCCTGACAATACAAAAAAGAACAATTGTTTCTCTATTAACAGGGAGAAATATTTTCAGAGAATCAAAGAGCAATTGGCGAACATGATAAATTGTGAAGGACAGAGAAATGCAGAGAGAAAAGAATAGTATATTCAAATGTATGAAGAAGTACTAAACAAAACTAAAGAGNATAAAGGAGGCAAATATGAGAAAAGAAACCTACATTTGAGGAAATACCCAGGATAAAAGCCATAGAAACAACGTCTAGAAACTTTCTGTAACAAAGTTGTAGGAATATCATTTAAACCAAGGGAAAACACAGCGTGGAACTTTACCTCAATAGAGTTAGGAAAGGTGAGAGCCACCACATCTCCTCTTCCAATCCCGGCTTTTCTTAACTTGGCGACACATCTATTTACAAGCCTTTGCAGCTCCGCGTATGTAACTTCGAATTTCCCCGACACAATGAGAGCCTTGTGCTGGGGAAACTCGTCGCAAGCATTGTTTAGAAGCGCACTCAGAGTCAAGGAACGGACTTCTCCTCTGCTTGCCATTGAATGGGAATAGATAGAGGATCCGACAAAGGTTTATGACTACACGCAATATCAGGCAGACGAAAGAGATAACCTGCCGGATGTAAAAACTCAGGCAACAATTTGGCGAAAGCCCGCCAGTACAAGAAGCAAATATTTCACGGCAGACAAAATAATCGAATCCAAGAGAAGCCCAAACAGATACAAGACTGAGCAATTGATGAAAGTAAAATGGAACGAAAGTAGTTGAGATCAATCGGCAGGTCGCTGCAAAACCATGACAATGTCGAATGTGTATTGATTCCAAGGGCACGCCCCTGCTTATATTTTGCGCGCGAAATCTTCCTATACCTACCGTGAAAATTAAAAATATGAATTTGGAGACTTTCAGACACACAACAGAAAGGAAGTCAATGCATCGTGCGATGTTCTTCACATTGTTAATATCTTCGTGAAGGGACCTTCTTTGTGACTATTTTCAGATGGCAATGGCGATGACCAAAACTGTCGATGCAAAGATTACACAGCGCGCGTGAAGAAAATATTTGGCATATTGAGGTTTTGTTAACCTATATGAATTTTGTATATCCCAACATTGAATATATCCCGAAACAACTACTTCCTGGTCATTTTTTACTTCCTGGTCATTTTTTACTAAAATCGTTTTATGAGGTTAAGTTACATAACTTTTGTAATTAAGCCAACTTTTAGTTGAACCAACTTTTTAATTAAAATGATTTATAGTTGGTTTGATCGTGCTATAATATTTAGTTTGGTGAGATTTTACTATAATGAATATAACTTCTATTCTCAACCGTTTAGAGGTATCTTAAATTATTATATTATTATTATTAGAGAATTGCTTTGTTCTTTAATGAATTTGGAGAATCTCTTCTTAAGGTTTATTTATATTTGTTTGGTAAGTAAGTTTGGTGATATTAAATATGGTATTAAATTGAATTTGGTGATATTAAATATAGTATTAAATGGAATTTTGTTTTTTTTGTGTTTGATATGGAATAAATGAATAATAAAATGAAATAACTCACAATAATATACAAAGAATATAAAATATTATAATAGAAAATAATTTTAATTAAAAATTAATAATAAAAATATTATAATGTATTTAACAATACATAGTGGTTAGAATGGTAATACTTGATATTTGAAAATAGATACACCATTTTTTCTCATTAACAAAATATTCACTCACATGCAATAAAATCTTTTTATTACAATATAAAGCATAAATCCTTCCTCTCATAAAAAAAAATTAATGCCATGATACTTCCATTAATTAGTGAAACTATAATTAAGAAATAAATAATTTTCACCAATTTTGAAATTATGTTAGTGATATCTCATTATCATACATTCAAATTCAATGACATATTTTCATGCCACTCAATACGTCCTACATATTTTAACAATGATTTTTTTTCATAACAATGATTGTTTTCAATCTTTGTTACCATTTGTCATTAATTGAACTTAATTTATATTTAATTTTATTAATGTTTTTATGACCTTAGTTTATATTTAATTTTATTAATGTTTTTTCACGGTAGAGAGAAGCTACCACATAGCGCTTGTCTAATCAAACTTGTTTTACTTTGTATTTAATGATTTCAAATCCCATGCATGCGTGTGCGATGATGCCATAACGTGCTTGTTATCTGACTTGGCGTTTTCGTAGATGAAGCATAATTGACATTTTTCAGGAATGAAGGAAAATTGAGGGTTTATTTGAGAATATTTTATAAATACGAACTTATAGAATATCCTAACGGAAAGGAAAGCCACCCCTAAAGTGGCCTAACTTTAGGGAAAATAAAATATGCCTAATAAAATGGACCAATAGTTTAAAATATTCAAAATATTGAACTACAAATCAACCTCCCTACGGATTAAAAAAAAATTATATTTGCCACGTTCTAATTACGTAAGAACTTGTTTATGTAACCATTGATTTTGAATATTATAAACTAACCTCTCTACGGATTAAATAAATTTTATGTATGCCATGTTTTATTGAGACGATAACTTGTTTCGAACCCTTGATTCACTTGTTTAATGTTTGCAAAAACTTAAACATCCATCAACCTCGAAACATATCTATGTTAAATGAA
>SNQJ01S0008916.1:124106-141695 GCA_010110895.2 Picea sitchensis | reverse complement strand
GGTTTCTACCTCCATGTTCTGTATCTTTCCAATCTCATCTTCTTCTTCGTTATTTGAGGTGACCTCAATGTAATGTACCTGTTTGCTTGAGTTGGGTGAGCTCCCGGAAATGTAGCTCAGGATCTCCTTGATCAAATCTGTCAATGAGCCTCTGAGTGAATTATGTATAGGATACAATCTGGTTGTGGCTGAGTGTGGTGAGCCCATGATACCACCAGTTGTGTGCCTTTCCATCCAAGTACATAGTGGCAAACTTGATGACCTCCATCTCTCTCATGGGGTTAAGCTGCAGGTAAGTATCTAGCTTCTGCACCCACGCTTGTGCTATCATCTTAGCTGTACCATCAAAGTATGGAATCTCTATCTTCCCTGCCCTTCACTCAAACTCAAAGATGCCCCTATGGTTCTTCCTAGGCTGGTTTCTGAACCTGAGTTGACAATACTGGTTTAGGGACATCTGTCTTTGCACTTTCATATCCAAGCTATATTATTCCCTGGTACTCCTGGCTAATTGTTCCACAAAGTCTTCAACTTGTTCCTGTTGCCCTTGCTCATCTGTGGATGTGGGCATGTATGGTCTAGGGTTAGCTCTGCTACCTGAGTGTCGGCCTAGCTGTTCATCTATGAACACTGGCATGTATGGCCTATGATTGACCCTACTAACCATCTTCCCATGGAATGTGCCACCTCCCAGACTTCCTTCAGATCCCGGTGCTTTATCCGGTTTATATCTGACTTCCTCATGGGTTCCACTGGAACCCCCAGCCTCCTTATTCCCATACGTATCAGGATCCTTGCCTCGATGGGTTACTTGCATCAGAAGGTTAGTTATCCTAGTTTGGTTGTTGTTCATTTTCTGTAGATTCTCATCAACTTTCTTCAAGATTTCAGAGATTTCGGCCTGTCCCCTTCTGTTGGTTTCCTGATACTCATCCAATTGTTGGACCAATGTGCTTTCTGTGCGGTTCATGTTTTGATGGAACTTACCAAATTCGGCTACTAATAGAGCCATGCCCTGAGGCTCATGGTCATCCCCTGACCCTTCCATTTCTTCCTTTGTTTCACTACTGTTTTTCTTCCTCCGACCCATAACAATTCCACTATACCTCTGCATTCACCGATCTCTCCACAGGCTTGGAGGATCGATGCTCTGATACCACTATAATGATCCCAAGCCAAATTTTTCGCTTGGTATCACTAACTACTATTGATTTATTGTTGTGCAGGTGTTTATTGAGTTATTAAGTGCATAGAAGATTCATCCAACACATGAAGATCATAACATAATCAAGATATAGAAGCACAAACAAGATTTGACCTTTTCATTATGTAGAATCAATACAATAGATGGTCGATCTGGCATAAACATCAGATGGTCGTACAATCAATAGATATGAGCTGCTACAAAATGCTCTGCCGATACAAAAGAAGCCTCCAAAGGCTGAATAAGTAATGAATACCAATACCCAACAGATCTGGATGTCAAACCCTCTAGCTGAAGAGTGCCACGCTCCAAGTGAAGACTGAAACCCTCAAGAATTCGGCCCTAATGGAAAGAAGCTCCAAATGAGCTCAAACTCATCCCACTGATATCTCAGGGTAGTGGGGACTTCCTCCAGGAGTTTCAGGCCCAACGTCTAAGTGTAACCCCTTCAACTGATGAACCTCCTAAGGGAGTTGCGCCCTCCTGAAAAGCTGAAACCTCAATGCACTCGTCCCTGTAGGAAAACAACTCCAAATGACTTGAAACTCTCCCAGAATGTATATCGGGCTAAGAAAATCCTATGGAAGAAGTTTCAGGACTAGATCGCAAGCAAATCTCTCTAGATCTGAGTTTTTCTGAATCACAAGACGCCCCTTATGGCTCCAAGACATCCCAATCTGCAGATAATGATATGAGAATGATAACCCTCCAGAAAAGTCTTCAAACTGATGAACATGCCTTTGCAAACAAAAACCATGTGTCAGAATGGCCCCAGGCCCTCTGGATAAGCTGGATCAAACCTCCCTCTAGATTATGGTGCGCCCTTACTGGAATCACAAGAATAGTACGACCTTCTACCTTCTGAAGCGCTGGATGGAGATGACTTGAGACTAGAATGGTGTGGAGGAGTCTTTCATCCCTGAGACCAAGCTGTGGAACAAGGTGAGTGGATATTTCACCACTGAGTTGCTCACAAGGGTTTTTACAGCAAAACCCCCAAAATGAATGCTCAAGAGCAATAGAAAATGCTAATCCAAAACCAGAATGAATAATAGGTGTGCCCCAGCCTCTTACTTATACCTTTTTCTTCTAATCCTCTGTTGAGTTAAGTTAACTCCCAGGGTTAATATTCTATTCTTCTGTTGAGTTATCTTTTACCTTTAATCCTTTTTCCTTTCTTAAGTCAACTTAAAAATATAACTTTTAGCTTCATTGACTTCCCCCTTCAGTGTAAGACTATGACCTAGTGGGGATGCCCAGGCCACTGAGTCTCCTCTTCACCTCTCTAAGAGGTGGGGGACATTACATTTTCAATATGTAATTTCCTTCGATATTTCACCCAAAATGAATCTCCTCGAAAATACCTTTCCAACGAGCTATCATACTCCTAAAACGAAGATCGTATGCAAAAGTTACAACCTCGAGAAGTTGATGTACTAACTTACCCAAACGGGGCCCACATGACTTTTGGCGCTTCATCTCCTAGGGTTAGTTTTTTGGATGTCTAAGGTTTTTGGCATTCCTTCTTATTGTAAAAATTCCTTCAGAGCCTTGTTGTAATCATCTTCTTGTGAATGAGCGCAATCATCACATCTCTTCTTAGAGATAAGCTGCCACCATTCCAGCAAGCTTGTTTTCACTGCATTTTACAATTTCAACTTATTTCATTATTGAATAGAAAACTAGTTTTACTGTATCTCTGTTATTTTTTGTTAAGCACCTGTTAATAATCTATGTTCATTTCTTTCTGCTCATAAAATCCAGATCAATTTCATTAGAAATGCATGTAATATATACGTACTCTGGGATGAATAATTACCTTGCTATCAATGCTTAGCAGTCTGTTGGTGGTGTTACATGGCCCGCCCTGGGTGGCTGGGGCTGCCACAAAATGGTATTACAGTGAATTTATGTAGTGGTGTTACCTGGCCTATTGGTGGATGGGGACGTTACAAATTGGTATAAGAGCAGAAGAATGTTTTCTGTGTGACGTTGCCGTGCATGTTTGGTGCCTGGGGATGTTACAAATTGGTATCAGAGCCATGGATTTAACACTAAGCCTAGATGGTCTGTGTTAGTGGAATATGAAGAAAAGTTTCAGAAAACAATTGTTGTTGAAATGGACAAATTGAAGTTCAGAGCCCAATTTTCGACACCGAGCTTGAATTAAGCCGTATAAGTGGTTATGGAATCAAAATCTTAGAGAAAATTGTTGTTGAGAAGGTCAAATTTTGAATTTAGAGAATTCTAGAGTGCCAAGAGAACACCTTGGCCGTGTTTGGAATATATGGAGGTATAACGGTTCAAGAAAGATAACAGAGAAAATAGATTGCAGTAACTAGGGTTTGGAACCGCAAGGTTTGAATTTGAGCCGTCAGATCAAGCGAAGATTAAATCATGACCATTCGATCTCATTGAGGGGAGATCGACGATTGGGAGCGATTGTGGATATAAGAAAGGAAATTAAAGAGAGAGTAATTTGAGACCCTGCAATCCCTTGGGATCGTTGATCTTACTCGGTCAACAAATCAACGGTGGATATCGATCCAACTACGGATGAGAATCTTCACATTGCAAAGATCGAGAAGGAAATTAAAACGTGAGCAAGTTGAGTTCCTACAATCACTCCTAGCAGTTGATCTTCACGATTCATTAAAACATGACTATCGATCTTGCAAAGTGAGATAAGCACCCAAATATTAAGCCGAGGTCACATCTCTCGGTCATGTGTAGAGAAGACAGAGCGAACTTTGTGTATTTCATGTCCATCGATCCAAGCAAGGAACATGTGTCGTTAAGTTAGATTGTTCAGGAATACGACGTTCGGGAGAAACAAGGTGTGAATAGAGCGTAGACTCCCGAAGTCCCAAAATTTGGAGTTAATCTGGGTCGTTCTTCGCAAGAGATATGTTTCAAAAGATCAACTTGTTTGAGAGTTCAACGTTCGAGAGAAATGGGGTATGCTAAGGTGAAACATCCCGAATCCTAAAGTCCCGGAGTGACGTGGCCTGCTGACGTCACTAGGGATGACGTGGACACATGGGATGTGTGCCACGTCTCAGTGAGTTAAGAACCTTGGTAAGATGGAAATGTAGTCGAGACATGTCATATGTCACCCACTTGATTGGACCACGTGTCATCTTCGTGTGTCCTGCCGAGTGCTGCTCCTGGTGGTGGCACAAGGGAGTTAAGTGTGATGAAGAAGTTAGTTGGATCGGGCCCACATTAACTTTGGTCACGATATATCAAGATCGAGGCCCATGGGGCATTGCGGGGATCAAAGTTGTGCAACAGATAATTCTACAAGGCAGTCTCACAATCCAAACCATGGTTTCCCAGAAGGGGTACGTGTTAGCGTGGGGAAAATTACGGAATGATCGACAGGTTACTCCAAAACCACCAACCCATATCCTCACAATTTGAAAAGTACTAAAGTTGATGTGATTTTTTCAACATTTATTAGTTAGAGCATGAAAACCGTGGGCCCCAGTGGACGTGTGATGCTAGATCATGATGTCTGTAGAATTGACACTCTAGAAGAAGTGGTGCATGAAGGAAGGTGGACCGTAGATCCTTCGTTCTTCACGTGTTCTACAATTCGTTGTTCTGTGATGTTGGGACGCGAAAAAAAGGGGAAACTTGTGAAGCCCAGAGCCCGAAGTCACATGTGAACCAAGGTCTGAATAAAATGGGCTAGCGCCCGAAATTTGTGGCAGAACAGAACTGGGCTTAGAGATTGAAGCCGAGGAGTTCTTGACCGACCGAGACCTACAGAAAATGGAATTTGATATTGTTTTGTGGACTCAGATTGGTTTATTCTAGAAAATTATTAAAGTCTGGTAGCCTGACAAAATTATGGTTGACTGCACATTTTGCAGAGTTAACAATTGTCAGAACCGAACCTAATTGTCTCTTAGTGCAGAGAAATGGGGAAGGCACAGGGTGCTTACAGTTCGGAAAATGAAGTTAGAGGAATGGATGTCCATATAGGATTTGAAGGATCAAACTCCAATGGGAATGAAGAAGAGATAGATAAGGAAGGAAACATGATGAAAATCATTGAAAAGTTGTAGAAATATGTCCAGACTCACCGAGAAGATAACAAAAATCTCATGAAATTTAGGGAACAACAGGGAGAATTCAACATAAACTTGATGCAGAGCCTGGAAAGAATAAAAAATAAATTGGATAAGGAGAGTGACTCTAGTAAATCAGGAAGTCACAGGTCCCCAGATGAGAAGAGAAAATCAAGGAGTGTTGGCAGACACCATCATCATTCCAAAGGACACTCCAAGAGGAGGGAACGCAGTAGTTCAAGTCCATCTCCTACCAAAAAGCATAGAAGATATGGAGTGGATGAAATCAAGGGTGAAATGAACAAGATTAAACCTCCTACATTTGATGGAGAGCACCAGAAGGAGGAAGATGTTGAATTACTGTAGAATTACTGCAGGAGGAAGATGCTGATATTTCCAACTGCAGAATTACTCCTCTCATGCAGAAGGAAGAATTGCAATGTATCAAATGAAAGGAAAAGCATCCATTTGGTGGGACTAGATTGTACAAGTACAACATATCAAGTAAAACCTGGAGGGAATTCAAGAAACACTTTGAAAATAAATACTTAACTAAGAGATACTATGACAAAAATATGAAAGAGTTCTTTGAACTCAAATTGGGAAGAATTAATATATATGAATATGAAAGAATATTCCTAGAGTTGTTGAACTATGTCCCTTTCATCAAAGATGAGACTGTCAAAACCCAAAGATATTTGAGTGGACTACCATCTTTCCTAAGTGAAAAGATCCAATATGATGATCCTAAAACTATGGAAGAAACCATAAGGAGAGATAAATGCTTATATGATCAACATAAATGAAATCCTACTTTCCAAAGAGCTTGGGAAGATAAGAAGAAGTTTAAGAGGGAACAAAGGAAGGAGGGGAACAAGCCACTCTTTTTTCAAGAATAATCCTCAAAGACAACCAGTGTTTAGAGAGCCCGGGATGACTGAAGTAGGTGGACAAAGGACAAGACAACCACCTATGCAATGTTGGTGTTGTAAAGGGGACCACAAGCATAGAGATTTCCCTCAAAAAAGTGATAAAGTGAGAGTTGTCCACAATGTTCAGCAAGCAGAAATAGTGGAGGACATGGGCANTGATATTTCCAACTGCAGAATTACTCCTCTCATGCAGAAGGAAGAATTGCAATGTATCAAATGAAAGGAAAAGCATCCATTTGGTGGGACTAGATTGTACAAGTACAACATATCAAGTAAAACCTGGAGGGAATTCAAGAAACACTTTGAAAATAAATACTTAACTAAGAGATACTATGACAAAAATATGAAAGAGTTCTTTGAACTCAAATTGGGAAGAATTAATATATATGAATATGAAAGAATATTCCTAGAGTTGTTGAACTATGTCCCTTTCATCAAAGATGAGACTGTCAAAACCCAAAGATATTTGAGTGGACTACCATCTTTCCTAAGTGAAAAGATCCAATATGATGATCCTAAAACTATGGAAGAAACCATAAGGAGAGATAAATGCTTATATGATCAACATAAATGAAATCCTACTTTCCAAAGAGCTTGGGAAGATAAGAAGAAGTTTAAGAGGGAACAAAGGAAGGAGGGGAACAAGCCACTCTTTTTTCAAGAATAATCCTCAAAGACAACCAGTGTTTAGAGAGCCCGGGATGACTGAAGTAGGTGGACAAAGGACAAGACAACCACCTATGCAATGTTGGTGTTGTAAAGGGGACCACAAGCATAGAGATTTCCCTCAAAAAAGTGATAAAGTGAGAGTTGTCCACAATGTTCAGCAAGCAGAAATAGTGGAGGACATGGGCAGTAGAATACCAAGGATCTATGAAGCCCTGGAATCCAAGCAAGTTGAGTTTCAATCACACATGATTGAAGTTGAAGGTATGATCAATAACCATGCCTTTACTATTTTAATTGATTCATGGGCTAGTCATAGTTATGTAGATCCAAAGGAAGTGGAAAGGTTGCAATTGCCAAGAAGAAATCATGTGAAATCTTGGCTGGTGTAGATGTCTATAGGAGCTAAGAGAAAGGTTGTTCAGTGGGTTAAATCATGTCCAGTGGGCATGAATGGACTGAGTAGCAAGGCACATTAGAACATCTTGCCTTTGGGATCATATGACTGTCTGATTGGTATGGATTGGTTGGACCAACACCATGCCATATTAGACTGTCGTAACAAGAAATTCACTTGCCTAGATGAGGAATGAAATTGAAAAATAGTCTAAGGAATTCCCAGGGCAATTATTGTCGGAGAAATTTCAGCAATGCAGTTGAAGAAATGCTACAGGAAAGGCTGCCAAATATTTGCATCCCATATGGAGGAACCATCTAACAATAAGGTACCAATTATGGAGGACCATGCAATCCTGGAAGATTTTGGGGATGTGTTCAAGGAGGTACCGGGACTACCTCCAAAGAGAGATATTGATTTCTCTATAAATCTAATGCCTGGAGCAGCTCTAATGTCAAAGAATCCTTGCAGAATGAGTACACCAGAGCTGAAGGAACTGCAAATGCAGCTTGAAGAGATTCTGAAGAAGGGGTATATATGCGCAAGTGTATCACCTTGGGGTGCCCCGGTATTTTTTGTGAAGAAGAAAGATGGGACATTGAGATTATGCATCGACTTCAGACAATTGAATAAAGTAACTATAAAGAACAAGTATCCTCTGCCAATGATTGGTGATCTCTTTGATCAATTGAAGGATGCAACGATATTTTCAAAGATAGATCTCAGGTCAGGATATCATTCGGTAAGGATTAAAGAGGAATATATCAACAAAACCGCCTTCAGGACAAGGTATGGTCATTATGAATTCATAGTGGTGCCATTTGGGTTGTCAAATGCACCAATTAGTCATTAATGAATGGTGTTTTTCGGGAATATTTAGACAAGTTTGTCATTGTATTTTTTGATGACATCCTTGTATATTCCAAGTCAGAGGAAGAGAATGAGCATCATTTGAGGATGGTGTTGCAAGTGCTAAGGTAGAATCAACTGTATGCCAAGTTGAGCAAGTGCTCATTTTATCAAAACAAAATTCACTATTTGGGGCATATCATATCTGAGGATGGGATAGCAGTGGACACTGAAAATATTGAGGCCATTAAAGGGTGGACAACACCTAAGAATGTGACAAAATTCTGATCCTTCATGGGTCTAGCTGGCTACTACAAAAGGTTCATTGTAGGGTTTTCGAGAATATCTCATCACATCACTTTCTTGCAAAGGAAGGGGAATAAATTTCAATGGATAGAAGAATGCGAAAAGAGTTTCCAGCAATTGAAGCAACTGTTAACCAGTGCTCCAATTATGAAGATCGCAGATCCGAATGAAGACTTCATTGTATGCACATATGCATGTATAGAAGGACTGGGTGGATTCCTCAGTCAAAATGGGTTTGTTTTATCTTATGAATCAAGGAAGTTGAAAGAGCATGAAAGTCTTGATGCCACTCATTATTTGGAATTGGCAGCCATAGTGCACGCTTTGAAGAAGTTGAGGCACTACCTCATGGGAAAGAGGTTTGATCTAAGGACAAACCATAAGGATATGAAATATTTGTTTGATCAAACTACTTTGAATGCTAGGCAGAGTATATGGTTGGAATTCCTATGTGAGTATGACTTTGATATCAAGCACATCAAAGGAAAGGAGAACAAAGTGGTTGATGCACTCAGCAGGAGATTGCATGAACTGGATGCTACAACCATTAACATGTATCAGACGGATCTTAAAGGTAGAATTTATGAAGCTGCAAATTCGGATTTGCAGTACATGGAATTAGTAACAAAATTGCGACAAGGTAAAATGCAACAAAAGGTTGAGGATTATGAATTGGGAATTGATGGAATCCTTCGGTACAGAAACAGAG
The DNA here is from genome assembly GCA_010110895.2 of Picea sitchensis. Classification (NCBI taxonomy): domain Eukaryota; kingdom Viridiplantae; phylum Streptophyta; class Pinopsida; order Pinales; family Pinaceae; genus Picea; species Picea sitchensis. The sequence continues at coordinate 132,556 of SNQJ01S0008916.1, read as the reverse complement.
TCTATGTACCCAATTATCCGGAATTAAGGAGTGCGATTTTAAAAGAGATGCATAATGTGCCTTATGCAGGAAACCCATGATATCATAAAACAATTTTAGCAGTCAAGAGCCAATATTATTGGCCAGGCATGAAGAAGGAAATTGTTGAATACATAGCTAAATGCTTATAATGTCAAAGGGTCAAGGCTAAGCATAGACACCCAGATGGATTACTGAAGCCATTGCCCATTCCTGACTGGAAGTGGGAAGTGGTGACAATGGATTTCATCACAGGATTACCTAGAACAAACAAGTGGCATGATTCCATCATGGTGGTGGTTGACAAGCTTACTAAATCTGCCCATTTTATTCCATTAAAAACTACTCACAAGGAAGTTAATGTTGTTGATATATATATGAGGAAAATAACATGATTTCAAGGCACACCCAAGACAATTGTGTTATTCAAGGGGTTCATAACGAACCTGAACTTCAACACAACCTATCATCCTGAGTCTGATGGGAAAATAGAAAGGGTAAACCAAGTGATAGAATACATGCTAAGGATGCATGTGATGGACAAACCATATAAATGGGAGGATTATCTACACTTGGTAGAATTTACTTACAACAATGGGTATCAAGCATCACTGAAGATGAGCCCGTTTGAAGCACTTTATGACAGAAAGTGCAACACACCAATAAGTTGGGACAACTGAGCTGATAGAGAAATAATTGGGCCAGAGTTGCTCAAGGAAATGGATGAGAAAATGCTGAAGATTAAGAAGAATTTGAAGGATGCCCAAGACATGTAGAAAAGTTATGCTGATAAGAACAAAACCCACAGGGAGTTTAAAGTGGGTGATCATGTGTTCTTGAAAGTAAAATCCAACAGAAGTTCCCTAAAGCTGAGAAATTGTTCCAAGTTGGCAACCAGATATTGTGGACCATTTGAAATCCTAGAAATAATTGAACCAGTTTCTTGTATGCATGCATTACCTGCATCGATGACTGTTCATAATGAATTTCATGTTTCATTACTCAAGAAGTATATACCTGATCCTAATCATGTGATTGATTGGAATGTGATTTAGGTGGAGCAAGAAGGCGCCTTGCAAGTGTATCCGGTGCACATATTTGACCAGAAGAGAAAGCAGATCCAAAATCGATCCATAGGGCTTGTAAAGGTCCAGTGGACGTGGTACAGTCCTGAGGATGTGAAATGGGAGCATGAGGATGCTATGCGGAAAGAATACCCACATCTTTTTGAAGATTTTGAAAATATTGTTGATGCTGTGTAAATAAGTTGCACTGAGGACAATGCAAATATAAGGGGAGGGGATTGTAATATCCCCAAGGATGAGCCCCAGTTTTATTTATGAATTGTAACATGTTTTGTAGCCCGGTGAGCCAAGAAATTATAAGTTGATAGTCTTATGTGTTTATTATGTCGGAGAGCCTAGGTGTTAAAGGCTAGGAGCCTATTTTGCACATGTAAATATTCATATTATTAATATAAAAACATCACTGCGTTTAGACCGACCACGAAGAAAGAGTATGGGGGAATAAGCTCCACTAGGCTGGGTAAGGGAGAGGGGGCTGAGAGGATGGAAATAGGGACTAAGCTTAATAGCTTAGTTCCAAGAATAATTTATTATTATTTTAAATGCTGATAGAAGGGTATGATTATATCCTAAGTTCCTTTGGAAAGAGGGAATGACTTCCAAATGGAAAGGAACGTGCATCATGAGCGATAGGTGTCAGCTCAGGAACATGCAGTTTTAAGTGGGGATTCTTACTATTTGGGGGGGACTCACGGAGGTTCAGGGGACTCACAGAGGTTTAGGGGGACACATAGTTGGGTCTCACACTCTCACCATTCTCACCATTCACTAACCAGTCAGACACCTTGATTCTGACAAGTTCACTCACACACCGAGAAAGCACTCAACCAACCATTTCTGCCATTATTGAACTCGTGGCCATCGAGAACCTATGTAACTTGTGCGCATTGGTATTTTGTTGAACCATACTCTGCCTTACCTGAGTTTTTTTGTTTCCTTCGCCCCTACCCGGTTGTCTTAGGAGATGGATAGAAGAAATAGGTTGTCAGGCCTATGGTTTGCAAAGGCGGGTTGTCAGGCCTGTGAGAAAATCTCCAGGTGAGAGAGTGTGATGAGAAAGTGAATTATCCTGGAGGGAGTCTATTAATAGCTACAGATCTCTGAGAGTTGCTTTCCATCCTTTTGCTGAAGCCCCAGAAGGGAGGTGGAGCAGCCGATGAACTGTGTGACACTGAAAGGGTATACTCCTGGGGTGGGATAGGCATGTGGGGAATGAGATTCTATGAGCAGTGGGCGTAAGTGGCTCCTGAGAGAATCCTTCTTTTTGAATTGTGTGACAATCCTTTTAACCTTTCCAAGCCTAGGAAATCCCTTTCCCAGGTGGAGTTTAGTCCCAGCGCGGGGGTGACCCACTGCTGAGAGTGATGAGCAATGTGGTCTAAGGCTGGGAGGTTTGTGGAAGTTCTGCACACAGTCGATGGTCTTCACAATACAAAGATAAGTATCAATTCCATGTTTAATGATGTCTGTTGTGCATGTCTGTGATTCTTACAATGTTATCATGTGATTTCGTTGCATGTATGATTTGCAGTCAATTTCGCATGAGGTAGTATGGTAGTAGTATATTTTATTTCCTTTTATTTCATTAGAAATGCATGTAATATATAAATACTTCGGGATGACCAATTACCCTGGTATCAGATCTTAGTAGTCTATTGGTGGTGTTACATGGCTCGGCCTGGGTAGCTGAGGCTGCCACAAAATGGTATTACAGTGAATTTTCGCAGTGACGTTTCCCGACCTGTTGGTGGTTGGGGACGTTACAAATTGGTATCAGAGTAGAAGAATGTTTCCTATGTGACGTTTCACTGCCTGTTTGGTGGTTGAGGATGTTACATTTGCACTCCTATTCCTAATTTTTCATTTATCTCCCTCTTGCTTTCCCCCCCCCTCTCTCTCCTACCTTTTCTCTTTCCTTCTCACTCTTTACCTCTCTCCCCTATCTATCGCTNCTCTCTCTCTCTCTCTCTCTCGATATCACACCCCCCATTTTCCCCTCTCTCCCTATCTCCTTGTTTCCCCGTATCTCTCTCCCCTACTCTCCTCTCTTACTCTCTATCCCTCTCCCTCCCCTCTCTCCTCGTCTAATCCTCTCTCTCACTCACTTTGTATCCCCCTCCTTCTCTCTACCCTATTATCTTAGTGTTTTAGACCCAGGGTTCGGAAGGGTTTACCAACAAATACCCCATTAGCGTCGACATATTCAATACTCAAAGGACTAAATAAGGTCTCACTTGGAACACTATCAGAATTACTGAGACCTAACATTTGTGAATTGTATGAAGGAATATTACAAAATGGGAACATTAACTCCTATTCATTCAAATCAACATTAATATAAGTAAATAATAGTCTAACATAGATAGAAAGTATTCATCTATAATAGAAATCATGATAAGAAGTATCAATTCAGGTCTCATGCTTTCATTCATCAATCATAGTTATACATTTAGATACAAAAAGGGCCATAGCCTTCTCGAAGACTCATTAAGTTTAAACCGAAGACTAGAGAACTTAGATCTTGATCTACTTTCTCTCTCATATTACAATCACAACCCAAGAACTACAATAAACAATACTCAACAATTAGTCATCAACAATCAACAATGAACAACCATTACTAGTTTCTGTGCATTCCTTGTATCTCTACATAAGCGTGGTAATAATAACAAATCTACTATCTCACTAACAACCTCAAGCATGACCAATCGGTCAATTATAAAATGGTTATGAATCGTTACAACGGATCATGACTGGATATGCACACGTGATTTTTTATAAGTTTTTGTGCAACACCAAATTCGACACATGTGTTGCAAAATGGTTGGCGTAGGAAAAATAGAAACTAGTCGACACTCGTTGAATATTGGCATTGTGTCGTACAAAACTTGTGGCGAGTGAAAAACTTAGAACACTTGTGGCACACAAGCGTGGTCTAGCCAACACTTATGGTGTTAATAGCCCCCAACACTATTAGTTGGTTGGTACTCAAGCCATTTGTGGTGCAATGGAGGAGACCGATGTTATCTTGTGCATGAGATTGACGATGAAGTTTTGGAACTTTGAGTCAAACTAATCAAATACCTCTAGAAATTCCTTTAGGTCATGGGAAAATTTTTCGAAATTTACTAGTGTGGTTGACCTAGATGTAGGCTTGATTTGTGTGCCCAACTCGATCACTAGGGATGCCTTCTCCTACACATCTGAAAGTGCATCATGGTGCTACTAGGTATGCTCTTGTTTTTCCAACACAACAACATATATTTTTTGTTTCTCAACCTGGAAAACTGCAATATGTCAATGGAGGTCAGATATCTCCATCATGGCCTCCTTGTATCTTGTAGGTTAGAGGGAGGAAATTTATTTCTTCTTTTCATTGATCTACGCCTCGTGTGTATGTGGTCTTTGATGGTATTAATTTTGGGGGAATTCTAAAGGCAATTCCATAGATGGAAGTTGTATTTGACCACCCTCGAGAATCATTCCACGCATGTTTGTCCTTGGTGCAACAACTTTTCTGTTGCATTAAGATTATTCTACAACTCCACCTGCTTTGATGGTGGGGTGCTCTTCAATTTTTCTTGAAGCTCCTCATTTTGGGCCTATAGTTGTTAGACAACCTCCTACACCTTGATGAGTTTGTTTGGCACAAGGAGGGAAACAACTTCGTGAGATGAACTGGGAATTCTCTCATATACTTCATCTATGGAACTAAGTAATGAGGTGTGTGAAGCCACCTCTGTCACATGGTGTTGTTGGACTTCCTTATGTGCAATCGCCTCCTACACATGTCTTTTTTGCAACTCTATATAGGACCATCTCATTGTGCATTGCCTATCACCCAAATCATTTGTTATCTCTGTCATGAACACTTGCAGGTCCTATGAAGGTACTTTCACTAAGTCCAACTCAACATAAAGAAATGACTGAAGCTCTGAATTAGTGGATGCATCAAAGGCTATTAAGGATAATGGGTTTAGCTACATAACACACTTCTATGTACTGGTTTACAATGATGTAGCTCCAGTTGTGCTACCTGCGACCATATGTTCTCGGGACATGGGGCTGGTTGATGGTCTAGAAATTTTGAGTGTGTGACAGGGCACACCCAATTGTTGTGACGACTCTCGATGCATAAGTTTTTGCACTTCCAAATTGGATTGTAGCACCTTGATGATCTTCTATATTGGTGTGGGGGAAGGACTTGGCTCCTGAACTTGAGCACTAGAGTCTATGTCATAGCCCTTTGTTTGAATAGTAAATATCCTGCACCTAACAGACTTTAGGGGTGTCTAAGAGGGGGATGCCTCTTCATTGGGTGATTGAATAGATGCACACATGTGTGAGATAGAACTCATTGTTGGGATTGGCATATTTCATGTTCGTTTTCCTTTTATGAGCAAAGTTTTCTTTGTGGTTGGGTGTGTCGTTTTCGCTAGATATCTAGTCCTTTACCTTCCCCTTTGGCCACACACTCCTGCTTCCTCTTTGTCTAGGTTTCCAAAACCTCTACTTCTTCATCTAGCTTGGGCCACACTGACTCTGACCCCTGCATGGCAACATTATGAATTTACTCCTCGGTAATGAAAAATGGGAGGACATCAAAAGAAATTTCTTGATCTATGCATGGGATGATGAAAACATTATGAAAATAAGCTTCAAATAGAATATAATCCTCATATAACATGTTAACTAGGTTGCACGAAATGCTTGATACTTCCACAGTCGCTTGATTCATCTCAGTGCACCATAGCTGGAACACTATGTTTTTCTCACGCTGAACATCCTTGTTTGTATTGTATTACAACTTATTGAATTTGGGCATGAGGAAGGATGGATTAATTAATGTGTTGTACTCTCGGCCTAGTGGTGGCTTCCACACTACCATTGAAAGTACGAGTAACACCGAATTGTAGTGGAACTCTTTATCATGGTCCTACACATACATACAATCCTATATGAACTCATTCATCAAGTATCTAGCTGATAACATATTGATTCCCTAGACACATCTCTCTGTTGCAAGGATTACCCCCAATGGGCACTCGTCCTTCTGACACTTGCATAGCAGCTTATTGGTAAGTACATGTGTTGAAAACTTGAATTTGGAGTTATTGATAGCCAAAATTACCACTCCTCTTGTCCCTCTACGTGTACCATATTTCCAATACACCTCTTCCTACATGACATTTTGTGTCACCACTACATCAATAGGCACAACAACAAAACATGCCATTAACGCCTAGAATAGTGTCAGAATTTTGTGTTTTTGAGTGCATGAATTGGGCTCAATGGTCGGCACAAAATCCATCGCCAAATGGTGTGTTCAAATGGGTGTCAGAATTAGTGCCTCGATTAGTGTTGCCTTGAGTGCCAGATTTAGCGCCTAGAGTAGTTAAACTTTTGCACTGAATATAACGCCTACAATAGAGCCAGATTTAGTGCCTAGAATTGTAGCGTCCAGTTTTGCTTCCTTCTATACTTCTAGTTTTTCTCCCAATCATGCTTCATGTTTTGCTTCTAGTATAATGTCGAAAATATATTATGGTTTGGCTTCCAAATTTATGCCAAGATTTGCTTCCATTATTGTGTCTTTTTTTCTTCTAAAATGGCTTCCATGATTGCTTCTTTTGTTTCTTTTAAAATTGCTTCCATTTTTACTTCTTTGTTTGCTACCTGAATTGCTTCTTTTTTTTCTTCCTAGGTAGTGCTTGTTAGAATATAATGGATGTGCTCATTTTACCATGGACAATATCACTATTATCACCCAACCATAGGCCGAAGCCACCCTCCGAGCACCTTAACCTTAATAGAGAATCACTCTAGAAGCAAACCCTAGGCTAGATAGCCACACAAGAGATAGCGCACCTTTATCCAAGGGTAACGCACTAAACAAGAGCTGATCAGATAGTCGAAACCATAACCAAGAGATATTCCAAGCCAAAATGGAATCTTCTAGTTGCAGCAGCTGCAACGGAAGCTCTCCTTCAAACCTGCACACAAAACTGGCTAACTGCAGTGCGCACAAGTGAGCTCTGTTGTTCTGAGAATGCCTGCCAAAATGAAGACTGACCTCCTGTATTTATACTAATTCTAGCTAACTGCCTGGGTCGACTTCTCATTCTGGGTACCTATTTACTCAGTATATAATATTTCTTCTGGCCGACTTCTTCTCTTGGAGGCTAATAACCTAATACAAATTATCCTCTTGAGCCGACTTGTCTTCTAGGGTTATTAACCAAATCATTAGGATTTTTTCTTTCTTCCCGAGTTATTCTATTCTCGTTAGGTTTACATGTGGAGGTAAATACCTCCTGCAACTACCATAATATCAACACTCCCTCCTAGCTAGTGAGGTATTATAGGTAATGGTCTTGAGCACAAACATACCATTCACTCGGTAGCATCAACATAGTCGTATAGACTATCTCATAATTATATCATGAGCACCACCATCATTATCAGTGTTATCAACTGCATCATCTCTTGAAACCATACTCCATCTGAGTAATCATACATGATGATGGATAAGTCACTCACTCCATAGAGTGACACAAGAACCATTCTTCTAATATGGACATATGTCCTAGAAGAGTAAATGTCCTGGACCATTTTCCGTTTGGGAAATCTCTGTCCATTGATCATCCATCTAGTTGATAATCATTTCCAACACTGTTGATAGTATTCAAGGCAATTGGAACAATATCATTCAATAGAACACAACTGTGTCTATACATAGTAGTACACAACGACAATCCAGTGGTACACTACCACACCAAGTAGCACACAAATACTCGATCAATGATATATAATCATAATCAGTAGAACACATACACCACAGTACCATGCATATACTGTCCAGAGACATACAATCTCCATAACAATCATCTGATATTAACTTGCACATAAAACATTGTTATGATACAAATTGAATCATTTGGGACATTCTTCCACTCACATCTGTGAGATCTGGAAGAGAATCTTCCCTCAGAAATTCGAACATCAATGATGAGCTATCTGGACTATTATTCTCAAGCAAGGAAGAATAACTATCCTGATTTCTGAGCCTGTACCATTCCCCACCTTGGGCCATTCCTCCGGCACTAAACAAAGTGAAACCTAGAGAGAATGAGTCTACCCTAAGGAATGCTTGTCCCTGATTGTTGAACCTGGACCATTCCCCACCCTGGGCCATTCCTCCAGCACTGAACAAAGTGAAACCTGGAGAGAATGAATCTTCCCTAAGGGATGATTGTCCAGACCATTTCCAAAGGAAATGACTGTCCTGCACCAACCTCCAAAACGGACCATTCCCCATGTTAACCACAATGGGAAATCGTTGTCCGG
>SNQJ01S0008916.1:109602-124056 GCA_010110895.2 Picea sitchensis | reverse complement strand
TTTCTTCTTGCTTCCCAGAATATTCTATTCTCGTCAGGTTTACACATGGAGGTAAATACCTCCCGCAGCTACCATAATATCAACACTCCCTCCTAGCTAGGGAGGTATTTGAAGGTAATGGTCTTGAGCACAAACATACCATTTACTCGGTAGCATCATCGTAGTCGTATAGACTATCTCATGACTAGATCATGAGCACCATCATCACTATCAGTGTCAATAGCTGCATCATCTCTCGAAATCACACTCCATCTGAGTAATTAGACATGGTGTCGGATAAGTCTCTCACTCCATAGAGTGACATAAGAACCATCCTTCTAATCCGGACATATGTCCTAGAAGAATAAATGTCCTGGACCATTTTCCGTCTGGGAAATCTCTGTCCATTGATCATCCATGTAGCTGATAATCATTTCCAACACTGTTGATAGTATTCAAGGCAATCAGAACAGTATCATTCAATAGAACACAACTGTGTCTATCCATAGTAGTACACAACTACAATCCAGTGGTACACTACCACACCAAGTAGCACACAGGTACTTGATCAATGACTTATAGTCACAAACAGTGGAACACATCCAACATAGTAGTGTACATCTACTGTCTAGAGACATATAGTCTTCATAACAATCATCTGATATCAACCTGCACAGAAACAATGTTATCATATAAACTGAATCATCTGGGCCATTCTTCCAGTCACATCTGTGAGATCTTGGAAGAGCATTTTCCCTCAGAAGGTCAAACATCAATGATGAGCTATCTGGACTATTCTTCTCAAGCAAGGAAGAATAACTGTCCTGATTTCTGAGCCTGGACCATTCCCCACCCTGGGCCATTCCTCCGACATTAGACAAAGTGTAACCTGGAGAGAATGAGTCTGCCTTAAGGAATGTCTGTCCCTGATCGCTGAACCTGGACTATTCCCCACCCTGGGCCATTCCTCCAGCACTAAACAAAGTGCAACCCTAAGGAATGACTGTCCGGACCATTTTCAAAGGAAATGACTGTCCTGCACCAACCTCCAAAACGGACCATTCCCCATGTTAACCACAATGGGAAATCGTTGTCCGGTGAGGCGGGCCAGTCTTCTTGAGTAACCCTCAAGAAGAGAGACTGCCCTAGACCATTCCCCATGTTAACCACAATGAGAAATCGCTGTCTATGGTACATCAACAATCCATCGAACCATTTTCATTACGAAAATGACCGTTCGATCTGGACCATTTTCCGAACTGAAATGCCTGTCCGTCAGAAATCTCAAACCACTTTCTGAACTGGAAAGAAACTGCTCATCCTGGACCATTTTTCGAACTAAAAAATGACTGTCCATAAATATGTAACACATCGGTGCTCCCTCCCAACCTCGGAGTCATCTCTTCCTTTTTCAATAAGGAAGTCATCTTCACGAGCTCCAGCTTGAGTACGCAAACTCTTTCGTCTTGGACATAAGCTTTACCAAAATGCCTGCTTATCTGCTCATCTTTGGAGATATATATAATATAGGAGAACCACTTTTTCCTTTCTAGAATTTCATCACGGAGAATGTAATGCTTGATCTCAAATGTACTTCGGTTTTCTGGAACACTGGTTTTCTCTGAAGGCTTCATATAGCTCTAATCAATAAAGTATATCATTGTTGGATTCCTCTTTGGTTCTTGCTGGCTCACAACATCGTGGCAAGGGTCAAACTGGAACATATCCAAGTGATACTTCTTTGGTCATCATGAGTGTTTGTCATGGATTAGCGATCCATTATCCTGAGCTTCTGAATAACCATTCTGATACAATATCTCTGTTATAGAAAGTCTTCACCATGCTTCTGCTGTGCATTGGAGATTCTCCACCAAGTTGTCTTCTTCCATCTGCATACAAGGGTCTCTTTCTGGTATACCTCAGAGCCTTGAGGTTGCTCTTCATACGCTCTTTGTTCAATTGCTCTGGAGAACAGTCTTTGCCTTTATCTGATGTAAAACTCCAACCCATGGATATTGCGGATGATATAATGACTCATGTACATGTATGTCTGGTTTACTGGAGCAAACAGTGATCATAGTCTTCTCCGTCTATCTGGGAGAACCTCTAGTCCTTGATCTCGCAATGCTTTCATTCATAAGTATTTCATACACTGTTCTTCATCACAACCTTCAATTCCTCTGCTTGATTGCTTTTAGTGAGTTCATATTAGGTTGGTAATCTTGTGATTCTCGATACAATGACTGGTTGTTCTGGCTTCTCTTTCTTTCTTGGAATCTTCATGTTCTTCCTCATGTTTCTCTTTAACTCTTGAGTCCATGGAGTTTTCTATGGATTCCATGCTCTGAAGATTCCAACTTCTTTCTTTCATCGTAGGATCATGGATGTGGATGGACAACCAGGGATACTTTAAGGCTTCTTTTCGAAGAAGGCTTCTTCTAAAGTCAAACTGAACACGTACTGCTTTTCATGGCTGCTACCATGGATATATACTTCATCATCTTCAATGGATCATAGGATTAGCTCCCTCCTAGTCCTTGCTTCATGTATGATTGCATGTTTTTCTTTTAGAAGTATATAATCGACTCCCTCCATCTAACTAACATAATCCACGCTTCCGTCTGCATTGCTTTCTGCAAGGTGTCATAAGTCTTTCTCCAATTTCCTCTTGATTGTTGATTTCGGCTTATCTTGTAGCTGTTACTTATGTAATAACTTCCACATGATTTGTTTGATGTACTTCATTCTTTCATGTGTATTGTCTGACTTGTAGTCATGATGATAACAATCCTTATCTTATAGGTATAGTTCTTCTTGGAACATATTATCTTCTAAGAGATAGATATACAAGATATGTACAGAGATTATGCAAACAAGATGTGTACAAGAACTAAGAAGAGTATTGTTACCTTGTCTTTAGAGGAAGAAGTCTGTTTCATCCTGCTTAGTCTTCTTTGAAGGTTCCTTTTCTTTGGCAACTGATGCTTCGTGTGTCTCCTTCCTTTTCTTTAGCTTGGGACAATGATTCTTGTAGTGACCATATTTTCGACAGTTGAAGCATTGTATTTCTGACATATCTTTCTCTAGATTTGACTTCTTTCCAAACTTCCTTTTGTTCCTAGAATTCTCGAATCTTGCTGTGAAGGCTTGATCATCGTATTTCTTTTGAGGTTTCTCTTTTGCACTGATCCTTGATTCTTCTTGAGCACAAGAAGTCCAAAGTTATTCAAATGTAGGATACTCCTTCCTTGTGTTCATACTTGCAACAAATGCATCCCATGTCTTGGGAAGACCATTGAGTACTATGTTTACCAGTTCCTTCTCTAAGATGATTTCTTCAATAGCTTGTAGTTGATCTCTTAACTGAGAGATCCTCACAAAGTATGATGTCACCCTGTCATCATCATTCATCTTCATGTCATGGAGCTCATTCTTCAGACTCATTACTTGTCCAATGTTGTTGACTGAGAAGAGGCTTGTTAAGGCATCGTACATCTTCTTTGATGAGTCAAGATGGGAGATGTAGGGTATCACGTGGTCTTTTATAGATTCCACTATGATACTCATGGCATTGATGTCATCGTCTTTGAACTTCTCCATAACTTCTCCATAACTGCAACATTCTACGGTTCCTTCTCTTTTCCTTCTTCAAACTTTGGTTCCACGATCTTTCTTTTCATGATATCCAACACCTTATTCTTGGCAAGGATGAGGTCAATCCTTGTCTTCCATGCTATGAAGTTAGAAGCTCCATCTAACTTGTTTTTTGACTTCATAGAGTAGGTCATGGCTGCTTTGACTTGGTCAACCCTAGATTTGACCAAAAAACTCAAACTTGACGTCTTAGCTTGCTGAGAGTATCGGGAGATGCGCTAGGCTAGGGCGCACTGGTCTATCCAGAAATTAGGTCAATCTCTTCACTTAAGGTGCCTCAACGAGAGGGTTAGGGTTTTTGCAACTGCACCTGCCAGTAACCCTAGCGACAGTGCTTTGGTGACTGCTCCTGCTAGAAACCCTAGCGGTAGTTTTTCAACGAGCTTAGTATCCTAATGGCTATGCTTCCTTCTAGCGGTTAGACTGAATGAAGGAGGTGTGGGCCCATAACCTATTAGAATATAATGGATGTGCTCGTTTTACCATCGACAATATTACTATTGTCACCCAACCATAAGTCGAAGCCACCCTTCGAGCACCTTAACCTTGACAGAGAATCATTCCGGAAGCAAACCCTATGCTAGATAGCCAAACAAAGGGTAGCACACCTTTCTCCAAGGATAGTGCACCAAACAAGAGCTGATCAGATAGTCCAAACCATAACCAAGAGATAACTCAAGCCAAAGCGTAATCTGCTAGTTGCAGCAACTGCAACGACAACTCTCCTCCAGACCTGCGCCAAAACTGCCCAACTGCAGTGCGCACAAGTGAGCTTTTGCAATTCTGAGAATGCCTACTAGAATGAAGACTGACCTCCTGTATTTATACTAATTTTGGCTAATTGCCTGGGCCGACTTCTCATTCTGGGTGCCTATTTACTTAGTATATAATTATCAATCCATTGAAGGGATTTTTCTACCATTGGAGGGAAGATCTTTTGTGTAACTCCTCTCCTTCTTCCTTTGTTGGTTTGATAATTATTTGGTGTCTTGCTTTGTCTATCCATCATGAAACTTTAGCAAGAAGTATCGAGTACGTTTATCAAGCTATAGTTGATCTTGTTGGTGAATGTTGCTCCCTTGAGGATCCCTTCTTGTAGGGCCTTGGTCCTCATTGCTAATCTTGATTAGACAAGAGATAATTCTTCCTCTTTGGTTATAATATTTTATTTCTAATCCTTGAATGAACTAGACAAATTCTTAAGAGGGGTTTTCTTGATGAGTCCATAACCCTCTTTGATTCACCTTGACTCCATTGCCTTTGTTGGATTTGGCGTTGGGCATCCTACTATAGTTGGTTTTCTTCACTCGACCTTGGATGGTAGGAGAGATGGGTCCATTCCGTGACTGACCTATTTCATCACCTCTGGTTCCTCACGTTCTTTTATCTTCTCCTATAGTACATCTTCTGAGCAGGTCTTTAGGCTCAGGGTCGAGGGTTCTTCATGTCTCAACATAGATCCCACTTTCTACAACTTTACCTTATTTCATTTTATTTTCATTTTACTTTCTGCATTGCTTTTATAGGAGACCTTTCAATACTCCTGCTTTGTAATGACATCATTGTACTCAACAACCACTTTGACCTACTTTTGTGGTCATTAGCCGGACATTAATAAAATTAACTTATCTTATATATTTCCTTCCATCACCTCTTTTAAAATCCTAAAAACCCCAAAACATTGTTTTACTAAAGCTACTCTCACTTCACCTTGTGCCTGACTACTTAGCTTTAGTGATCCTACCAGGAATATCCCCCTTGAGTTGGAGGAGAGCCAACCTAAAGTGAAGAGGATAGGTTGCTTAGGTGATAGTGGTGACCATCCTAATTGTTCTCCCTTGAGTTGTACCTTGTGGATTAGGGATTTTATCATTAAGTACAATTTGGGAGGTAACATTTTGGTGTCATTGCTAGGGATAAAGTCCATTTCTCGGAAAATTTGAAGACTATGCTTCATGACATTTCTTTTAGAGTGTTGTATTGAAGATCTCTTCCTGAAATGATGACTCCATGAAGGGCCAAAGCCCTTGTTCCTTACATGTTTTGAAGACATAGTTGGGTGTGCAGGTTAGCACATCCATCTATTTTGAAGGTCTTTTTTGAAGAAAGCTCATCTTGGCGACTCCACTCCTGTTGTTGGTACGTATTATGATCATTATTCATTGGCGATTTTTATTTTCATCCTTGAATTGAAGCAAAGAAAAAATGGAATGGAGTGCTTGAGATTTAGAAGCTCAGCTTGGAGAGCACTTCACTTGGGAGGTGGTGCCCAACCACCTAGTGACATGTGTACTCTCTTGGTAGAGGAACGCTTCACTTGTGGACCTAGTCTAGTGACTTGGACTAGGTTGTTGTGGACCTAGTCTAGTGACTTAGACTAGGTTGTTGTGGACCTAGTCCACTTTTCTATTGTTGGTCTCCCTCACCTATCTTATATAAAGGGAGGAGAATGTCTTATATATATATGTATAGGTATTGTGATATTAGCTATTGTCGAGTCTTAGAATATTGTCTTGTTGAACTCTTGTAACAAAGAGGAGGTGCTTGAAAAGGAGTGCTAGGGTTCCTTGGCTTGTAGGATGCCAGTGCAGAGCTTGTGAAGACTTGTGAGATGCTGAAAGTTCTATGAAATAGATTTAGAAAACCTCAAGTAAATCAGGGAGAAATTTCAGATTGGGTAGTGTTCCAAAGGTTCCACAGTGCTGCACTAGCTTAGTGGAGAAAAACAAAGTACTTTTCCCCTTTTAAATAGACATTTACTTATCACCGATGTTCCACCAAGTTTTCTGGACGTGGGTGTGGGGAAATGCATTGGGGTGTTACAAACATAATAAATGTAATCAATAATCAATAATTAATAATTAATAATTAATCAACACTCAATGAAGAGTCATAGGTCACACCTATTCACTCTCATGACCAGTCAATGCCTATAATGGTATATCGTCACTAGAGCAATGTAATCATCAATTCATTTTTCAATTATTCAATATACATATTCTATTGCAAATATCTCTGTCAATCAAGAGTAAGAAGCAAGTCTGCTTACTTCATTGGTATCAAAATGACCAATGATTCGTATGGCCGTACCGGTCGCCATTTTCGTACATCCACTATTTCCAATTGTACAAGTTGCCATTTTCGTACAGTCACCATTTATGTACCTCGTACGGAAAAAATCCTTTGTCACGTTCGTACCTTTCCGTCACCATCAACTTTTGCTACCGCCATACGCCTGCAAATCTGTACCTTGTCACTGTCAAATTTGTACGATTTCGTTTCTTCGTACAGGTGCCTTTTTAATTCATACCATTCTCCAAAATCTGCACCCTTTAATCATCCATAAGGTTGTTTTTTTTAACTTGGAATTTTATATAATCCAAGTTGGCTTGGCTTATAAGTCAAGTTATTAAAAAAATTATTTTTCAATCTTTACCTTTAAAAATGTTATCTTTTCAAAAGAAAAACTTTATAAGTAATACAAAAAAAAACTATGGAATCAAGTAAGAAAAAGAACGAGGAATTCCTTGCAGATGTAGCTCGATATAGAGATGAAGTCAACGACATAAGGCATCAAATCGACAACGTGGGAAAAGGGCAAAAGGAGTTGGGTGACAAAATTGATAGATTATTTGTGTTGATGAATGCAGCTATAGGAGACATCCTCCAACTTACAAACCTGTGAGATGTGGAATATAGCAGCTATGTGAAGTCTTACTCTCAGCTTACAAACCTGAGAGAAAGCCCCTAATAAAGGGTTCGTGGTTCCAGCCTGGGACATGGACTAGGAATGTATATGGCCTCCTCCATGACGTGAGAGAGAAGAWCTCCAGATGATTATCCGATGTAAGAGCGATCTGTTGAGTTAGGGAAATCCCAAAAAGCGCTGGGCACATCATCATGAGAATAAGAATGAAGATGATGTGATGGCCTCCTTTGAATAGCAACATAGTTGATGTGAAGATTCCAGATGATCCTCCTATTGGTGGCAGTGGGAAAGAAGATCTGTAGAGAAGACGTGAGTATGGATGAGCATAAGTGCACGTGTGAGGACCTAGCTCATCTGTGTAATGCAGTGACTCAGGTCTATGTCATCCCTATGGATGTGGCCCCTAGTTGATGAGCACTAGTGGGTGTATCAGATCCTTTGCTATATATTGTTCAAGAGTTAGACCTACCCGTAACCCTAGTTATTATGTAAAGGGTACATGTCGGCACTATGTTAATATAATTAATATAAAGAAGATAATTAATAATGAAAATATTAATTATAATAATAAATATAATAATAAAGTGTGTTTGACTTAGAGAGGTCGGCCTTGTTGTGCCAATAAGATACCCTTGCTAGATCAATCAAAGTCTAATATAAGTAGGAGATGATTCTCCATTGTAGAATCATATCCTCCACACATGTTTTGGTAATTTCAGCAAGTACTTCTCTTTTGCAAGGGTGTGCACCTCTCTTGGGCGCTAGGGTTTCTAGGGCTTAAGCACCCTCTTGTGTGCTAAGTCATTTTGGTGGTGAAAGGTCTTTCTCTTGAAGAATATAGCAAAGGATTTGGCTGGGTTTTTCTCCCTTGTTTGAGAAGGGTTTCCTAGGATATATCTTGTGTACTTGTGCATGGTGTTTCTTCTTGTGACCTTGGTTGCTGCAGCATTTATGGTTATGGTTATTTGATGAAATGGAATGAACTTCATGCTTAACCTAATGCTATGAAAACATTAACAATTCAAAAGGAGGGACAAATTCGACACGTTGATAGAACAAGGGAAGAAAATTGATAGATTTATGGCACTCTTCGATAATCGATGATGATAAGGATGAAACAACGAAGAGACTTGATGATCATAGTGAAAGAATTGGGCAATTGATCGAATGGGTAGACACATTATCTGAAGAACCCTTAGCCTATTGAAGACCGCCATAAAAGTCCAAAATCACAAAACACAAGTGAGTGATCAGAGACATCTGGAAGCACCAAAAATAATTTTTTCAAGCAATATGCATAACTCAAGATTTCAAGATAAAGATTATAAAAAATTTAAAAAGGAATTATCGAAATATGGCAGTAAGGACCATAGAAATATGGCAGTAAGGACCATGGAGGAGCCGTCGTCTGGATCAACAAAATGGAAGGTCTCTTTGAATCAAATTCCCTCGCTGGGTGAAGAAGAAAAAATAATAGCAACCTCCAAAAACTTAGAAGGGGAGGCTTAAGATTGGTTTCTATGGTGGTCCAAAAAATGTGATGCTTGTTCCTTTCATTGGTAAAGTTTCACAACTGCCTTATGAAAAAGGTTCCATGACGAAGAAGACGATTACCTGTATAACAAATTCGTGCATCTTAAACAAAAAGGAAACGTAAATGACTATACATACGAATGGGAAGTTTTGGCAGCAAGACAAAGCGGATTCACAGATGAGCAATTGCTAAAAATGTATATCTGTGGGTTAAAGGATTACATCCGTAGCGAAATAAAACTATGGAACCCTAAAACTGTTGAGGATGTTAGACATGTGGAAAAGCTAATTGAACAAAAAACAAGTTCAATAGGACATCATTCACTGGTCCAAAAAGATCAAAGAGATATTCAAATGAAAGATCAAATAAATACTTTATAGACAAGTCTAACTAATATGTACCATCCCCTTTAAGGGAAGATGAAAACCGACACTAGGACACATATAAGAAATGGGTAAACAAATGTAGATATTGTGGAGATAATTGGTTGCTAGGGTGCAGATGCAACAATAAAAAACTATATACTTGTGAAGCAGAGAAGGAATCAACCATATCTAGCAGTGACTTAGATGAGGAATGTAAGGAAGACAATGATGTTCCAAATACAGATCCCGAGGAGGCCTTGCCCAAGATATCCTTTGCTGCAATAACATGGATAACACATCTACAAACATTGAAACGAAGGGGCACGTGAAAAAAGAGAACACCATTGTACTTATAGACATAGGGGAGCATCCTTAATTT
Organism: Picea sitchensis; assembly: GCA_010110895.2. NCBI lineage: Eukaryota > Viridiplantae > Streptophyta > Pinopsida > Pinales > Pinaceae > Picea > Picea sitchensis. Next base: position 114,436 of record SNQJ01S0008916.1, on the reverse strand, counting down.
CATATATATAAATGTTGCAAAAAGATTAAATCTATTTGTATAACCAACCACAGAGATACGAGTGATGGTGGCAGATGGCAAGAGAATTGATGGAATTGGGAAGTGTCAAAGTCAACCTACAAATAGAAGACTGTGAATTGGAATCTAGTTTCTACATAGTGCCCTTGGGAGTAGACATTGTGATAGGAGTTCAGTGCCTACAAACATTGGGGACCTATTCTGCAAATCACTAGAAACAATTTATTAAATTCAAATGGGGAGGAAGAAGATATAAACTGTATGGATTCCAGCCACCCCCACCCAAATTATATCTTCACGACAAGTAGAGAAACTAATTTGAAAAGGAACATCAATTTACATTGCACAATGCCATCGAATCGAGATATTAGCATAAAAAATAGTTCATTCTCAACACCCAGAGATTGAAGATTTAATCCAAAAATATGACAAGGTATTCCAAGACTTACCTATGAAGTTGCCACTAGAAAGAAATATAGAACATATAATCGAGGTTAAACCAGACTCAACACCGGTTAATATCAAACTGTACCGATATCCTCACCACTATAAGAGACACAGATAGAAAGAGTAATTCAAGGCCTATTAAAGTGTGGGGTTATTACAACAAGTAGGAGCCCATAGCAACCCCAATAGTGTTGGTTCGGAAAAAGGATGGATCTTTTAGACTATGCATAGACTATCGAGGCTTAAACAAAATAACTATAAAAAACAAGTTTCCTATTCCATTCATAGATGAGATGTTGGACGAACTCCATGGAGAAAAATATTTCTCAAAATTAGATTCTAGAAAGGTTAGAAGATGTGGCGAAAACTGCTTTTCGAACTCAAGAAGGTCACTATCAATTCAAGGTGATGCCATTCGGGTTAACCAATGCCCCTGCTACCTTCCAAGCAACTATGAATGAACCTTTTCAACCATACCTAAGGAAGTTTGTACTAGTCTTTTTTGATGATATTGTTATCTACAATAAGACATGAAGGAGCATCTTAAGCATTTGGTGTAGGTACTTTCTCTCATATAAGAAAATCAATTTTATGCAAAAGTATCAAAATGTACTTTTGGTAAGGAAGAAGTAGAATACGTTGGTCATGTCATATTCAAGGAATGTGTCAAGGTGGATCCTAGTAAAATCAAAGCAATCATGGAATTCCCAAAACCAAATAACATATCAAAACTAAGAGGCTTCCTAGGATTAACAGGTTATTACTGAAGTTTCATCAAGAACTACGCTCATTTGACAACACCACTATCAAACCTATGAAAGAAAAATTCTTCCAATGGAATAACAAGGCGAAAGAATGTTTTGAGACAATGAAAAAGGTTATGTCATCCACACCTCTGTTAGCAACCCCGGATTTTACAAAACCCTTTGTGGTAGAATGTGAGAGGTTTTGGAATAGGCACAATGTTAATGCAAAATGACCATCCAATAGCTTTTAAGAGTCGAAAGCTCAAGAAAAGGAAAGCTTCAAATCTACATATGATAAAGAGATGCTTTCCATTATACATGTGTTAGCTAAGTGGCGACAATATCTCTTAGGAAGTAAATTCTCAATACGTACGGATCATAACAGTCTTCAATACCTTTTACAATAAAAAATTTTGTCCACCAAACAACAAAAATGGATGGAAAAACTTTCCACCGTTGATATGGAAATATTACACAAAAAGGGGAATGCCAATATAGTTGCTGATGCACTATCACGAAAAGATGACGATGTAATAGCATATGGAACAACAACGGTGATTCCTGATTGGTAAGATGATATCCGAGTTGTAATATGCCAAGGATCCTAAATCTTATTCAATAATCAACAATTTGGACCAAAACACAAAATTTGAATGGAGAAATGACATTTTATGGTATAAGGACATAATCTATCTAATTCCGTCTTCGAAGTTTAAAATGAAAGTTTTAAAGGAGTCACGTAGCTCCCTATCAGTAGGACATGTAGGAATTTTCAAAACCTTCTATAATGCATGACAATCATTTTATTGGAAGGGGATGGATAAGGATATTCAAAAATTTGTCGTCGAATGTGACACATGTAAAGAAATAAAAATGAAAATGTTATGACTTTAGGGTTACTTCATCCTCTACACATTCCTCACCAAAAATGGGAAGAAATCTCGATGGACTTCATTGAAGGGTTGCCCATGTTTGACAGAAAGGATAAGATTTTTGTTGTGGTTGAAAAATTAACTAAATATGCACATTTCATGGTAGTAAGGAAAACAGACTCAACAAAACAAATTGTCGTTGTCTTTTGCAAAAAACATTTATAAATTGCATGGTTTTCTCAAGGTCATTGTCAACAAACAATTTAAAGGAAATTTTCGGAGAGATTTTTGCAAACAAACTAGAATATCCCTTAACACAGGCTCAACCTACCATCTGCGAACATATGGTTAGACAGAAATTGTAAATAAATGATTAGAAACTTACCTCCATTATTTTGTGATAGATAAGTAGAATAAGTGGTCCCAATGGTTACATTTAGCCGAATGATGGTATAATTCTACCCATCACACTTCAACTAAAATGACTCCTTTCCAAGCCTTATATGGTTATGAACCATTCAAATGGAAAGAGTTTGCGTTGATTGACACTAAAGTCCAAGAAGTAAGGAACCAACTAGATGAAGAGTAGAAAATCATCAAAATATTAAAAGAAAATTTACCAACAACTCGTAATTGAATGAAACAAGCAGAACAACACCGATGAAAAAGAGATCTCGAAGAAGGTGATTGGGTGTTTGTAAGACACCAACCTTACAAACATTTATCCCTTAAGCAACAAGGAAAGACCAAATTGGCTCCTAAATTCTATGGGCCTTTTCAAATTAACAAAAAAATAAGCAAAGTAGCTTATGGATTGAAATTGCCAGACAACTGTCACATCCATAATGTATCATGTCTCAAGAAGGTATTGGGACAAGCCCAACCAATTTAGACATAAATCCCTGAATTCAATGACGAAGAAAGAATTATTTTAGATCCAGAAGGTATTCTTTGCTAACAAAAAAGGTGTTATGTTCCAGAACCATTAAAGAATATCTTCTCAAATGGAAAAACCTTCCAGAAGAAGATTCATCATGGGAAACAATTTCGTTGACGATACCCCTCATTACCCTTGCTTTGAGAACAAATTAATTTTTAAGGGGATGGCGACGTTACAAACATAATAAATGTAATCAATAATCAATAACTAATAATTAATAATTAATCAACACTCAATGAAGAGTCATAGGTCACACCTATTCACTCTCATGACCAGTCAATGCCTATAAAGGTATACCGTCATGAGGGCAATGTAATCAACAATTCATTATTCAATTATTCAATATACATATTCTATTGCAAATATCTTTGTCAAGCAAGAGTAAGAAGTGAGTTTGCATACTTCACTAGGGGACATGTCGAAGCAGCCCCCAAATTCTATGGAACGTCGTAGGGGACACTTGGGACTTTGACATAGGGGACTTTGCCAAAAATCTAAAATTTTAATATTAAAATATATGAAAACTGAAATATAAATCATTGAAATCTTATACATAAAAATGTAACAATAAAATCTGAAGGGGTAAGCTCAATTGGTTGTTGCCATGGTTGTCGGGCATTTTGATAGTTCTTTGTCAGCAATTGCTTGGTTCAAATACCTCTGGGTGAGGCGCACTAGTCTATGTTGACAATTTTACTAGGGATGCCATCCACAAATGTGGTGAATCATCCCTACAAGGTTTTCCTTGAAAAAAACAATGTACCTGTTATCTCCTACCCTAGGGATAACTAAGGAGATCACGTCTCGAAGCCCACAGGTCTGAGACATGGAGTACCGAGAGGTAGACGACTTGAGCATGGCCACGGAGGGCCCCTCTTTTCTTCAGTGCAGTCCACTTATCACCAACAACAATATCCATCCCACCAGCCTGGTCCTGAAGTAGGGGTGGGCCTTTCTCCATGAGGTAATGAGTCCGGGTATCATGGTATGTATAACTCTGATTTTTGAAGCACTTGAATATGTTGTATCGAATCCTTCTTCATTTCATGACATTTGCTTGGAAATTATGCTCTTTGCCTCGTTCATACTTGGAGGGGTGACATGGTGCCCTAGTAAGTTGATTTCCCTTTAGGATGGGTTGCCACTGGGTGGATCTGTGAAAAGTCATCGTCCGTCCCTCCATACTTACCACTTTCCATCTTTATTCCTTCCATCTCCCCTATCCTTGTTTGGGCATTGGGATTGGCTCCTCTAGGAAGGGTTGTACCTTACCTTGTGGGAAGAAGGGGCCAAAGGCCCAGAGGGTAAATGTAGCTAGCAAGAGTTAAAATCTAATGTTGAAACCTTTGAGATGCTTCGCCCAGGGATCCTCGAGAAAGCAGTGAAAAACTTCTCAGTAAGAAAAGGGGACCCATAAGATACATAAACACTCAAGTTACTAGTTGATGGATAGGAGGTCTCATCACGAGCCGACCTATTATGACCTTGGGCATGTAGCAGTATGACACTACCACCTATCTGGTCACTAAACCAGAGTAGTGGCTCTTGGTGGCATCACCAAGAGAAAGGGGGTCTCATCACTAGCCAACCTTCTCATTTCTGTGAAATGAATGTGGATAACGTTGTCACCTCTGGTCATTAAGCCAAGACAGTGGCCCTCAACTTTTCCCTTGAAGCATGTTGAATTTACATGCAGCAGCGAGAGCCATTCTCCTGGAGGATGGCTAAGACCCTAGACGAGATCTAGGGCACCCAGTGCACTCCTGGGATATGTGATCTGAGACATATTTTGATAAAGACCCTAGGTTAGT
>SNQJ01S0008916.1:95728-109592 GCA_010110895.2 Picea sitchensis | reverse complement strand
GACGTCTCCCTTGGACTTGCCCTCCTAAATAGAAAGAGCTCCCCATTGAGGTGACAGTGGGTGGGGAAGCTCCTGTTACGCCGGTTTCAAGCCCTGACTCAAGCCCTTTGGACCTTTCCTACAAACCGTGCGATAACAGGCCCAAACCATGGCCGAGAGGAACTAGATGCATCTTTGGCCACACTGCTCAAGGCCAATTTCAAATTGCTACGAACATAAACAAACTCTTCCAACCTTGTAGACAGTAATTTGTTTCTTTTCTTTGATTGGATATGGTTGAAGCTACTCCAGTTCCTTTCACAAGTAGAGGCACTGGATGTTTGGCTCAAAACACGAACTGCAAAACGTTGTAATTCAGGTACCTTTGGTTCATAAAACTGCCACCATGTCCTTGGAGGAATTTTGGGCCTATCCTGTGTGGCAAAAGTGCAGCTAAATATCCCCTCTTCTAACCTGTAACCTCGAAGTTGCTCTCTAAACCTCATGGATTCTTTTAGATCTAGAATCAACCGCTCAATAGCTGCATAAAGACCACTCATGACTTCTGCATCATTACTTCTTTCTATACCAAACAATCTAGGGTCCAAAAAACAAGTTGCTGCATGCAAAGGGCTATGTAATATTTTCCATCTTTCATCTATTACCTCCCATATTTCCATGTACTCATTTTCCACGTGTAAAGGATTTTGCAATAGCTTCCTTACAATGATCCATGCCTTCATAAACAAAACCCATGGAAGGGGTGTCACTATCAACCATGCGAAGCATATCAATAATTGGTTCACATATTTTTAGAACCTTCATAGCACTTTCCCAAAAGGCATTGCCTAAAATATTTTGTTCCAACTCCTTCCCTTTGGCTTCCTTTGAAAGGTGAGAATTTTCCCACTCAGTGCTGCAGATAACATTTCTTACACTTGCCTTTTCCTCAACTAGTCTTTTGAGAGTAATGTAATATGATGCAAATATGGTCTCACAAGGTTTCAATAGCTTTTTAGAAGCTTGCTTCCTATACAAGCTCAATGTGAGTTGATGGTTAACTATGAAATGAGAAATATGTTTCCCCTTCCGAACTACCTCATTAATCCATGGAAACTTTGCTAACTCATGCAACAACAGGTCAAGGCAATGAGCAACACAAGGGGTCCAATAGATTTTTTTGTATTTGTCCATTATCATCTTTCCAGCTCCCACACAATTTGAATCACTATCAGTTACAACTTGGACCACATTTTGTTCTCCAACTTCAACAATGGCTTACTCCAAAATCTTGAAAATGTATTCATAAGTCTTCTTGTTTCCTGATGCATCAACTACCTTAAAAAATAATACTCCTTTAGGGCAACAAACCAACACATTAATTAGTGGCCTATGGCTCATATCTGACCAACCATCTGATATAATAGTGCACTTTGTTTCTTTCCAAGACTCTTTGATTTTTCTCAATCTGCTTGTCACTCTTTCTTTTGACCTCTTCAAAAGAGTAGTTCTTATAGTTTCTGAACTAGGAGGTACATAAGCTTTTCCAAAATTTGCAATTATCTTACATGCATTGATAAAGTAAGGACTTCTAGCCACATTAAATGGTAATGCAGATTCAAAGAACATGTCAGCCACAACATCATCAACTTCTTGCTTCTGTATGGGCTTCCAAAGAGTGTTTAATGTCGCAGTCCCACTTGATTTCACTGACTGAGATGAACTTCCAGTTGCAGCCATGCTGGAAGAAAATGCAGAAAATGAACTATAATTCAGTGCAATCTCACTTTGAAGATGAACTTCCAGTTGCAGCCATGATGGAAGAAAATGCAGAAAATGAACTATAATTCAGTGCAATCTCACTTTGAATGCGTTGTCTTTTGTTATGCTACATATTTTTGCTCTTTTTCAGTGCAATCTCACTTTGAATGCGTTGCCTTCAAAATGTGTCTCCTTCAGTTCCGCAGACACATTTTTGCAACCTTCAACACCACCTCCTTTACCATTAGTGATAGAAAGTAGGTGGTCTATCACTCTTGTTAACGACCCAACAAATTCAAAACTACATAATCTGCATTTTACATGTCTCCCAGGGCCATCCAATTTTTCCACATGTTTCCATCCCTCTGCTGTTGATTTTGGAGGTGCCATAGCAAAGGTTTCTGCATCAATAAACCAATTAACGATTGCTTGTTTCTTTGATAATTAATGCTTTCAAGTTCCATGTTTTTTCCATATGTTAATGTCACAGACTAAAGTCTAACACTGCACAGTTTGTTGGTTTAGCAAATGTAATATTCTAATTTTAATTTTTCCTCAGACTTTGCTGCCACAGTGCCACCTACATGATACAGATGTTGATGCAAATCTGTTTAAAATTTAAAATAGGTTCCAAAATTATTGAAGGCTGAGGGGTGATTTCATTAAAAAAATTCGAAAAAAATAAAATAAAAATTCAACAGTTTAAAAATTAAATCTCCGATGAGCATTGAGGATCAAAATTTTGAATGTACCTTAGCCTTTAGGGTCGCCGCTCAACCGTTCAATAGTCGCTGGTCCAAGTTCCAAGTTCCAACCATGGTCCATACTAGACAGGTGACAGGATACAACCCACGACTGAGTCTCGACAGGCCAACAATGAGCTACGCCTACACAAACTCGCGAAACAATCACTCTGTGTGGCCACCGACATGTTCACGAATCACCAATCTGTTCACAATGATTGTAAGGGAGTCGGGAGTTGGGGGTTTAAACTTTAAACTACAGCTGTGAGCTTGTAGGCTGTGATTCGCGGGGGTTTACCGTATAACAATGGTAGGCTGGCCATTGCAGGGGTTTAAAGTTAAACTACAATCTACATCTGTGAGCCTGTGATTCGCGAGTCGCGAGTAGCAATGTGGGCATTGGGGGGTATTACGAGTCACGACGGGATTCAGGGCTCTTGAGTCTTAACGCAGGCTGCAGCTAAACGCGGGGACTATTAAGATAGTCTTCAAGACTCTTAATGTAGCTAAAAGCTGGGAGTAGGATGCACTTTTAATTTTAGGCAAGAAACTAAACCTAACCTTACCTGATGCTCGAGAGTCGAACCTCATTCGAACCCGTTATTAAATTCACTTTTAGATTTGAATTCGCCTTTGGGTTCAAATTCATTTAGGTTTGGCTTGAGGTTCGAATTTGAGGTTCGCCGAACCTGAACGAACCTAAAAAAATTTATGGGGTTCACCGAATTTCGAACCTCATGCTTGAGGTTTGACGAACCCTGTGACTTAGCTTGGACGCCATCCAGAGCTAGGGTTTTCATTTTGGAGGCAGTTATGAGCCTAGTGGCACGTGTGGGCATCATCTGGGGCATTTGGAGGCCAAGCGCCCTACATTTTAGGCTCAACGTTCCACCTTAGGGCCTCAACGTCACCCTAGAAGGGCATGATGTCACCCTTGGAGATCTCTTTAGGTGCTAATTAATTTTTATTATGTCAAAATTGGATTTTATTGTAAATTGGCTAGGTCGGCTTTAATTTTGACTTAAAATTAATTAAGGGTCAAAGTTTTGTATAAATAAACATAAAGTACATTCATTTTGACATCATAACTCCTCACACAAGTGGTGGTCTGAAATTTTCACCCTCTTTAAAGGTTATTGGCTGAAATAACTAGTGCGCACCTCTTGGGAGAGCTTTATGGTGGTGTATTTTGGCATTTTTCATGGTGGAATGGTCTTCAACTAGGGTTTGACTTGATTATTCTTGGTGAAGTAAGTGGAAAATCTGCATTTTTATTCATGCTATGAATGTTTGTGGTAAAATTTACTTGTTTCATGTCTAAGATTATGAAATTGCTTGTTTAAACCCTAGGGGAGAAACAACAAATGCTTCTTTCTCCCTATAACTATTCTACTAGTTTGATCTTGCCAATTGTACATTTTCTTAAGAGTGATTATTAGAGCCCTAAAAGTGCTAGCTCTCTAGTAATCTCATTCTTGTCACCAACTAAATTGTCTTTCAAAAAAGTTAAGGAAGGAAGGTACGCTAGGGCCTAGAAGTGCCTACTCTCTAGCAAAACCTCCCTTAAAAGGGGCAAATGCGTGAGGCCTTGAAGTGCCAACACCTCTTGCATTTACTTCTTCCCTTAGCTAAGCATTATCATCATTATATTTCCCAAGTGTTATTGTTACTGTTATTGACTCCATAAGCCTTAAAAGGCACTGATTTTTACACTCTTGTGGATGAATGAGACCAAACAAACTTTCAACACATCTTCTTGAAACTTTCACTAACACTAACAGCCATATTACCGCTGCTATAACTGCTGTTACAGCCCTATTTAACAGCCTTAATCAGCATACTAACCCCTAAAACTAACCCAGAAATTTGCATTTTCCTAGGTGCTATCATCCTAAGGTTTTAGTCCTCCCTTTTCTAGTGTCCTAGGTGCAAATTTCTGAAGTTGTTTGAGGCTGTTGCTGCTGTTGTAATTACTGTTACAACCATCATTGCAGCCCCTTAACACTCCTCAAACTATCCATAAAACCACTAAACATTTGTACTAAGAAAACTATAATCATTGGATGTTGAAGTAGTTGTCTTATTGCTTTATTACGGTACTTTTCTGAAGTGGTTTCTATTGCTGTCATCATCATCAATTAATGTTGTTATAAGTGTTGGGACAGCCATTTAAGTCATTTATTGACTTGCTTTTAATCTTGAAATTGTGAGTGACAAAATACTATCAAATTGCAAAGTCTTTATATCATCCTTGTCATCATAACTTGCATTTTCTGGACACATTGTTGCTAGTATAATTTTATCTTTGCTTGTCTTCAGTAGCACATATCTCTGTTTTGAAGTCACTAAAATGAAACGTTGATGCCATTGATTGATGCTAACGTTTGTTGTTTCATTGGCTAAGGGCATGTATCATTTACCTTGAATTTCTCCTTAACCCCAAACAATACCAAGTGACTTCTTCCTATGGAGTGACCTAGAGAGAGGCGTGGGTTTTACCTTTGTCTTATCTCCCTTCATTAACCAACTAGGTCTTGGGACGTCTCCCTTGGAGTGAGTTTCTTCTCCTCTTAAATAGAAAGAGATATCCTATTGAGGTGACAGTGATAGGACTACTTCCGTGTTAGGTCAATCTAGGCCTACTGGCTTTCAGGCTTTGGGCAAGTATATATTGTGCGATAACAATACCAATAACATATATCATAACAAGTAACATAATAAATCATAAATGATACATGAAATGATGTAACATAACATAATAATCATGATTGATAACATATCTATCACTTTTTCATTTCTTAATATATTTTGAAAATTCAAAAGATATAGATTTGTCTTAAGATAACCGATGTAAGAAAATGGAAAATGACAAATGAGCATCACCGCTCAAGTTAAAGCCTCACTAGTGTTTGCATCCAACTACGGTACACAGGAGCAATGAACAACCATGGAAATTTCGCTATCTAAATCGAAATCATTTGCATTCTCCAGAATACCCAATGGCACACCAACCAACTAGTGTTGTCCCTCATTAGAAGTCTCCTCATCTATTTGTGCATTAGGTTTACACTCATTTTATTTTTTATTTTACATATTTTTTTGTCTTTGTTTTCTCAAAACAACAATCTTTGGTCGAAAGGGAGTGTGGGAGCATTTCATTTTTTGAAGGGGACATTCCTTATTGTGTACACTTAACCCCCCGCCCCCCCCCAAAAAGGGAATGCGGGGAGATGTCCCCCTTGGAGTACCGATGTCTTAGGAGTGTGAGAGCACATCCCCAATGCTTTAGAATGCGTCCCTGTGTAAAGTTTCTTATCACTTCATTCATCATTTTTCATTCATCATTTTTCATGTGTATAATTCACTCCCAACTTTCATATTTGCCGATTTTTATCGGATTTATATAGGACAACATATTATTGTTTGTTCAAGGTCATACTTAGCTTTGTATTTAGGGTAGCCCCTTATGGTTGGGAAAAGACCAATTTGAAGTGAGACAGGATCAATGCGAGGTGACATTGGCTTTGCATTTAAATACTTAGCTGGACTCCTTTTCTTGTTTTTAGGTGGAATTTTCGGGTGCTAATAGGGATAATCGAACCTTCTAGTTTATTGGAAATAGTGTCGAAAAATTTCTAGATAGAGTGGCTCCAAAGATGATCTTGTATGCATGTGCATAGATATGCACAAAAATTGACCTAGATAAAGGCCTACCCGAGGTAGTGCAATTGATCCTAGATGGTTGGTGCCACTTGCAGGAGTTGGATTATCGAGAATGCCTGTTGAAGTGTAATAAGTGCTACATGTGTGGCCATTTTGAGGATTTTTCCAAAACCTGAAAAAATTGGCAGCCACTTCCATCTATTCCATTGGAAAAGGAGTAGCCCATGCAAACAATACACTAGTGAAAGAGGAGGTAGTGCTCACTCCAACCAAACTAGAATAACACTCTTGCTTGGACGACAAATTGATCTCATCCCAACCAACCCAAAGTCCAAACCTGATCAACACCCTCAACAAATCACTATATGATTCTAGGTGAGGAGCATTGAGAAAATGAAGATGAGGAGATTTTGGAGGAGAAGAATGAGCAGGATGTGCATGAACAAGAAAATAACTTTGTGAGGGAAGGGGTTGAGCAAGAGTGAGAGCCCTTTGGTGAGGACACCTCGTCGATTCAAGAAGAAGCTAAGACATGAGGAAGCAAGGGTGAACTTTAGACTCTAGCATATGCTTGACTAGTAATGATGCAGTGTAACTCCCCATCTCTTACAAGAGAAAGGAAATCTGAAAAGGAGATTTTGAAAAGAGATATGGACCAAACAAAGTGATGGATCTTAGTGCTCTCTTTCCAAATTCGGCTACACCTTTGGAGTTCCAAACAAAGTTTAACTATGTACTTTTGTTGTATTTTACATTGTAAGTAGTATGCCCAGTGGTTCACCAGCATTCAAAGTAGCTAGTGTAAGAAGTTAGGAAAGAAAACACTCTCCTCTCAACCCAATCTCCATATGAATTAGTGTTGAGAAGAAGAGTGGTCTTGAGAAAAGATTAAACCTTTTTGTAAAAGGTTGTATGAGTATATAGTTGCAATCCCCCTGCTTTTGTTTAACACAACTCATAACCACGACTTTGAAAAAAAGAATACATGACTATTACAATTTGTCCCAAAGTTGCTTTTACTAGATATATTTTATCCACTCTTGTTAAGAACAACCTCAATAAATCACCCCTCAAATGCTATCTTGTATGCAAGTTTTCCATATTATGTAGCATTCATCTCTTTTAGTATTTTTATTTCTCTATAAAAATTTCAAGACGATGTGCAAGCGATGCACTTCCCATGTTAGTGGCGATTTCGGTTCGTACCTGGTACTCTTTTGTTTTCTTGGTGTTAGTGGTTCGGGGTCCGAGCCTTAGTTACATAGAGTGGTCTCGCCTTGAGAGGGTCTAAGCTATCATGCATCGATGTCTTATTTGATGCAAATAGATTGTCCCTTAGTACAACATCCAGACAAAGTTTGGTGCATATGCCCTTCACCTTGAGATAACCTTCAAGCTTATCACCTAACTTCATAAAGTACGAAAAATGATAGACTCCTCTTCTGGACATATGGTAGATACCCTTTATTGATACTAGAGAGACTTCCATACCTTGGTCAGTTGGTTGATGTAATTTCTGGTTCTTTAAGGTATAATTATTACTTGAGTAGGTGGGTATTTCAATTGACTATATCCCTTCCTACTTGGTCTGCATTGATGCCCATTCTTGCCTTCTTCCCCCAAAGGAAAAAAAATAATGCTATGATTAGGTGGATGTTTGCAATAGCTTCACTCGAGTTTTATGGATTGGAACGTTTGGGCCTTGTTGATCTCTTTTCTTGTTAGTGAGAATAGTCAACATCCTAGGGTATTCTTAAAGAAATTATTATTTTTATAGAGGTGATACTCCTCTTTCTCACTTAGATTTCCAATTTGCTTATTCAAATAGATTAAACATTCATATCATCTACACCTAAGAGTGGACCAGGTGGTAAACAACCAAAATAACAACTGATAAATTATGATAGAATATTAACATAACTTAAAATATACATAATAACTACATCCATTCCATCAAATCCATTCATTTATGTAATGAGGAAAGAGATTCGAAGCAAGAATCATAAGATAGAAAATAGATTGGTGGTCCAAAATCAGAGAGATTTAAATGATTTCATTCATTTAATATCATAAGATGCATAGGAGAAACACAGTCGAGATCTCATGCTTATATAAAAGTCAGAAATCACAAAAGTTATGAACTCCTAGAATTGCTCTCCGCAAGTGTCAAAAAATATTACAAATTGATGTTCAAGTTCTAATAAAATGTGTGCAACAACACTATACAATATTCCCAATACATTAAAGGAATGCGTTCGTCTTATTTGTACTGGGATGGGGCTCCTGTTGTCCATATATAGCAAAGTTAACCTAGAATAAGAAAAAAAATGCTTTCAGTGATCGACTTTATAAGTAAACAATAAACCTATGAAGCTGGATGACCAAAGATTGGGACGAAAGAAGGCAAATGCTTCAAACATAAGTGTACTCACAAAAATGAAAGTGGAATGATGGATGAATCTCTCTCTCTCTGAGTCTTTGCTGAGCCTTCATATATATAACCAGAACTTGATTCTTTTCAGTTCAACTACTTCTTAGATTAGTTATTTGTTTCAACAAACTCTTGAGCCACTCTTCGATATACTCCTTAATGGTGGAATTGTTATGTTCTGCTTCACTCAAAGCGAAAATATCTATTCTTTCTTTATAATCTTCTCTTCATCTTCTTGGAACCTCTTTACGGTTCGGGTTTTTGCCCCTTTGTGCAATGAAATATTAGGTCCCTTGGTGCATGGGAACTTAGATATTTGTGCCCCTAATTGGGATCCACTTTAGAAGTTGCATAGATTTCTTTTAATAAACCATTTTCCAAAAAAATAATTTGTTGCCAAGCAAGGAATAGTCACGACTATATTTTAATTTTTAGGGCATGATAACTATCATGCTAGCCATGGAAACCATTTCTAGGTTGTACTTCATGTCTTTATCTTTCCAACGAGCTCTCGTTTGTCCAATTTTGACACCAGGATCAAAAGTTATGGCCTTCATAAGATAGGGACTCAACAACTGTTGATCTATTCCTCCACGTGAATTCTTGGCCCTTGATTTGTGAATCCGCCCTATTTATCCCACATGCATGGTGGGAAGATCCTCATATCATGTTTTATAAGCAAATGACATCCCCATATTACTTGTATGTGAAAGAGAGAGAGAGCCATGGAACCCTTCATATCTTGTGCATAGTGTAACTTTTGGTTGCCACCTCATTCCCCAGTCACCATGTCAGGTCTCTGCCCAGTAATCTGTGTCCAACTCATACCATCCAAGTGTCACCCAGAGATAGGTCCATATCACTACCACGAGTCTAATGTGCCAAAGAAGGGGGGAGGGGGATAAAACTTAGAAAAAGAAATGAGAAAATAACCAAGTGTTCTGATTGTGCAAAGAAATAAGACAGTGCAGAGAAAAAGAAAATGAACAATTCTCTTTCTGAAAATGTAGGAAAATAAACAAACTTAGAAAAAGAAATGAGAAAATAACCAAGTGTTCTGATTGTGCAAAGAAATAGGGCAGTGCGAAGAAAAAGAAAATGACCAATTCTCCTTCTAAAAATGTAGGAAAATAAACCAAGTCTAAGACTTAGTAAAATTCATTAGATAGAATAGGAGGAGGAGAATGGAAAATAAACTGAGTATTGGCTTGTGTGGAACAAGAACTGATAAAAATGTAGGAAAAAAACTGAGTGTAAAAGTTGGTAAAACTCAGTAAATAGAATAGGAGGAGGAGAATGGAAAATGAACAGAGTATTGGCTTGTGTGGAACAAGAAGTGATAAAAATGTAGGAAAATAAACAAAGTGTAAAACTTGGTAAAACTCAGTAAATAGAATAGGTGGAGGAGAATGGAAAATAAACTAAGTATTGGCTTGTGCGGAACAAGAAGTGTGCGGAGAAATAGGAGTGTGCGGAGAAAATAGGATAGTGTGGAAGTGGAGGAACCTCTGTATGTAAAGCTTAGTAAAAACGGAAAATATACTAAGTGTTGGGGAGTAGTAAAAATGACTTAGTGTTGGGAAGTAGAGTTGTGCAGAGGAATGAGTTGTGTGGAGATATGGGTTGCGCGGAGGAATGGGTTGTACAAAGTTCTCCGTACAAGAGATGATCCAAAAAATTGACTAAGTATAGAGTGATATAACAAAGAGGAGAGAAAAGTTATGTGAAGAAATGGAAAATGGAAAATTACTAAGTATGGAAAGTATGGAAATGGAAATGGACTAAGTGTGGAAAGTTCATGGGAAGCCTTGAAAATGACTATGTATGGGACAACTATATAGAAAGAATAAGTGTTGGGGTATTGTAGAATGTGGGAGAAATTTGGTAATATCTTGGACATATGACCTTTGTTTTTGGTTTCGTAAAATGCTTGGCGAAGCTGGCACATGGGGCTATCCAATGAGAAGATGAACACAAGAAATTTCCTTCTTTTTGGTATCCTTTTTTTTTGTTCTCTTTTCAAAAGATAAACTATTTGTATTAGCCTTGTGTGAAGAAGAATTGCAACACTGAAATTGATTCTAAAACTTGTTGGGTCTTCATGATCAATAGGTGAAGGTGATCTAGTAATTTCCAAATTTCGAAATTTTGGTCTTCATTTGAGAGAGACATAAGTTCAAGTACGCACCCCAATCACCTAGTTGATGGGTGTCAAGAAAGCACATCAACATTCGGCTCTAATTCCAGGACAGTGACCCCCTGTGGGTTGCTGAGAACACTAGACCAAGACCCGTTGCCTTATCCACTGGGCTATGGAGTCATCCACAAGGCATTATCTTGACCCAACAAATGTTTATCAAACAAACTTTACTAAAATCAAAATTATATACACGAGAAAACAAAAAATTGTTAAGGTTTAAGCTATTATTAGGTTTCTTTTCAATTTACTAGATAACCATAGCATAGATAGGATCATTGAGAGAAACACAATCACAAGATATACAACATTTATCTTGGTAAACCCTCATGGGGGAGAAAACCCAACAAAAACTTCCTTAATATAGATAGCTAATACAAAGCCAAAACAATAAACCAAACACTAGAGAATATCCTCCACTGAGCAATGCGCCTCTCTCTTCCTTCTTCTCCCAACTGCAGCTATCAAACTTGTGCACTGAGTGAGTGATCAAATGAGGCGCTGGCTTCCTTTATTTATACAAGCTGGCAGGTGCTGGAAAGGTGTCTCTTCACTGGGTAGGGCCAACTTGTCTTCTTAGTGGTTAAAACCACTTTAATTTGCCTGGGGGCCAACTTCTCAATTTGCATAATATATTTAGGGTTTGACCAATCCACAAAAGGGGATTTGGTCAATTACAATGCTCGACAAGATCAATCCACAAAAGGGGATTGATCTAATGAATAATAACTCATTAATAAATAGAATACTCTTTGCAGTTACAATATTTCAACACTCCCCATTAACAAGAAGGGTATTCTACAACATCATCAGGAGAGAGAGAGGGCAACAACATCAACAACTTCTGGAACACTGACTGGCATATCTATAAATCATCAGAAGTTTTTCTCATCATCAATATCATCATGCACAACAGGGAGCTGGAATGGCATCATCATCATCTGCATCAACATGGATTAGTATAACACTAATACATCATCATCATCAATTACAACACAAGGTTGATACAACAACAACATCACAACACGAAGGCTGGAGCATCATCAACAACAACAACATCACAACACGAAGGCTGGAGTGTCATCAACAACAACAACATCACAACACGAAGGCTGGAGCGTCATCAACAACGACAACATCACAACACGAAGGTTGGAGCATCATTGACATCAACACTAGGCTGGAAATCTTCAGCACGAAGCTGGCATCTCAACAACATCAGGACGAAGCTGGAAATCTTCAACACGAGGCTGGCATCACAACAACATTAGCACGAAGCTGGAAAACTTTAGCACGAGGATGGCATTTCAACAACATCAACACAAAGCTGGAAATCTTCAGCACTAGGCTGGCATCACAACACTACTCCCCCTTTCGAGGGAGGTCCTTTTGGACTACCCCAAGGTTATCTCGAAAGTGCTCAAACTTTACACGAGATAGAGGCTTGGTCAACACATCTGCAACCCGATCATCCATGCTAACATACTGGAGCTTTATGGCTCCTCTCTGCACCATATCACGGATGTAATGATACCGGATCTCTATGTGTTTTGACTTGTCCTGGAACGCAGGGTTCTATGTCATCTTTATGCAACTCTGGTTATCACATAGGATCACGATTGCTTCCATCTTCAGATCGAATAGACTTGTCAACAACTTTCGACACCATATGGATTTAACACTGGCGAAACGTGCAACAATGTATTCTGCTTCTGCCGTGTTGAGAGCAATGCTTGATTGCTTCCTACTCTGCCATGAGATCATGGCTGACCCCAGACTGAAACAACATCGTGAAGTGCTCTTTCTGTCAGAGACACTTCCAACCCAATATGAATCGGTATAACCACTCAGTCTGAAGTCATGATCTCCATTATAACTGAGACCGCAATCTAATGTACCCTTAAGGTACCTCATCACATGTTTTTCAACAACCAGGCGAACACGTGGTCTCTACCATAAATTGACTCAAGGTGTTCACAACAAAACATATATCTGGCCTGGTGTTCGTCAGATACATCAACGATCCAATGATTTGTCTGTACAACGTAACATCAATCAATTCTGACGAAGTGTCAACCAAGAGCTTCAACTTTGTTTCCATGGGTGTATTCATGGATTTTCACTCCAACATATCAAATCTCTTAAGTATTTCAACTGCATACTTCCCTTGGTTAAGGAAGATCTTCTTTGGGCTCTGCCAGACCTCAAGACCTAAGAAATTGTGCATTAGGCCAAGGTCTTTCATCTCAAATTCTACAACGAGCTTCTTCTTACAATCAGTGATGAGCTTTTCTTCTCTAGTTAAGAATAAGTCATCCACATACAACAACAATATAACAGGCTCATCATTCATAACCTTGAAGTAAAGGTTAGAATCAACTTTACTCTTGGTAAAGCCCAAGCTCGTCAGGAAACTGTCAATCCTTCCATGCCAAGCTCTAGGAGCTTGCTTCAATCCGTATAGAGCCTTCTTCAACTTCCAGACACGAGTCTTCCTGTCTTCAACTTCAAACCCTTGAGGTTGTTCTATACACACTTGTTCTTCAATGACACCATTCAAGAAAGCTGTTTTCACGTCCATCTGGTGTAACTTCCACTTCATCTTAGCTGCAAGAGCTATGATGGTTCTGATTGAAGTGTATCTGGCTAAAGGAGAAAAAGTTTCTTCATAGTCAATGCCTTCCTTTTGATAAAAGCCACGAGCAACAAACCTTGCTTTATATTTCTCAGTGCTTCCATCAACATCATTTTTTTATTTTGAAAAGCCACTTGGAAGATACCACATCCTTGCTCTTTGGTCTGGGAACTATTTCCCATCATTCTTTATAATGGATTGATATTCCTCTGTCATGGCATCATCCCATTCTTTCTTCTGAATAGCTTCTTCAAAGCAAGTAGGCTCCTTCTCTAAGAGATCACACATCAAAGCCATATAACTGGAGAATAACTTGGGTTTCTTGACTTGCCTCATGGTTCTTTCAGGGGAACCATACTTCTCTCCATCTTGAATAAGTTCCCTTGCCCAGGCTGGCTTTCTCTTGTGGGAGATCATCATCTGGGGAGGTTCTTGGGATTCTATTATGTCATGAT
>SNQJ01S0008916.1:39726-94761 GCA_010110895.2 Picea sitchensis | reverse complement strand
CTATGCCAAAGTTCACATGGATTCTCAATGGAATGGGTCAAGACTACTTCTGAGTGACCCTTTAGCTTATACAAGCCACCTTCTTCTTTTCCAATAACAATTGCTTCTTCCATGGTTTTTCCTTTGGGCCACATAAGAACTTCTCCATCTATGAAGGCAACTATGAAGCCTTTCTTCTCTAAAGTTGAGATAGAAAGTAAGTTCTTTGTCAAACCTGGTACATATAGTACATCCTTCATATTCATTGGGGTCCCTGAATCAAGTTTGTAATTTGATTCTCCTACTCCTTTGATAGGGTATTGATAATCATCGTCAAGTGTAACTTTCTGGGGAAACTTCTTTTCTGTAAGGAAAGAGAGAATGTCTCTTTGACTTGTCATGTGCTTGGAAGCACCACTGTTTATGAGCCAAGTGTCCTCACCGGGTGACACTGATCCTCAGAGAGCAGAGATTAAGACATAGTCTTCAATCTGTTCTTTTATCATCTTTGTGGGTGGCTCTTCATCTTCAACTGAATGGGCATGGTGCCTCTTGTTTCTCTTATTGTATTCTTCTTGTCTGGCTGGACAATTCTTAGCAATATGTCCTATCTTGTCAAAATGGTAACATTGGTAGGATGAGAAATCTTTTTCTCTTCTTTGACCTTTCTGAAATTTCTGGAATTTCCTTGGAGGGTGAGATTCTTTATGTATGAATTTGTTTTGGGGGTGAGAGTCCTTATGAGTTTCTTTTTGGAAGTAAGACCTCTTTCTTCCTCCTTTAGTATGAGTAGCTAGGGCTTGATCTTCATCTCTTGATAATAAGGCTTCTCGATTAGCTACTCTTGCTTCTTCTTGAACACATTCTTCCCAAAGACTGTCAAAGTTTAATTTCTCCTTTCTGGCACAAATAGTTTGGATGAATTCATACCAAGGTCTTGTGAGACCATTGAGGGCTGTCATTATGAGTTCGTCTTCATCTAGAGTATCACCAATTGCTTCTAGTTGTTCTATGAATTGTGATATTCTAGAGAAATATTCCAGAATTGTTTCTCCTTTCTGCATCCTTGTACTTTTGAGTTGAGTTCTTAGATTCATCTTCCGATTGATGTTCTTTCCTTCATACAATTTGGTTAGGGCATCAAACATTTCTTTTGGAGTCTTCTTTGAAGCCACTTGAGGAATCAAGTGATCTTTAATAGAATCTGCAATGATTCTTTTGGCCCTAACTGTGTCCTTTTGGTGTTTTTCTTTCGTTGCAACATCGGTAGGTTTTGGTACATCTTCTTTAATGAATCTTGCTAGGTCATCCTCTTCAAGAATGAGTGAAATCCTATACTTCCAGGCACGAAAGTTTTCCACACCTTCTAGCTTGTCAGCAAGCTTAGTGTCAGCAAGCTTAGTGCTTCCAGACATCTTTACCTGGAGCTAGGAAAATGACCAAAAATTTAAAATGCTCAGAATTTAATTTCGAACTTATCAGGAGGTGCGCTTGGCTGAGGCGAGTAGCCTGGTGCAGTTAGATTTAAGAAAATCCAAAATTTTCCCCATCAAACTTGACCAGCGGAATTCTGGACTGGTACTTCTGGTACTGGTTCTGGTTTCTTGGTTTTCTGGTACCAGTGAAAACTAGGGTTTCACTTTCTGGGAGTTCTATCCATTGAAAAAAGTGCGTTGTGTTGATATTATGGTAGCTTCGGGAGGTATGAACCTCTATTGTGACCTATGATGAGATTAGAATATTTCGGAAGGAAGCAAAAAAGTAAAGGAAACCCTAGACGAGATGTCGGCTGCAAAAATATAATTAATGTGAATTAATTAGTACCCAGAAGGAGAAGTCGGCCCCAGTAAGTCTGCCAGACCACTATAAATACAGGGCACCAATTCTCATTATTCACACTTCTCAGAATTGTAGAGAGCAGTTTCTGTGCACTGCAGTTGGCAGTTTTGTGCACAAGTTTCTGGGGAAGGTGTTGCGCCAGTTTCTGGGTGGGACTATCTGATCAGCTTGGTTTCTATTCTTGCTTGGTACATTAGCCTTGCTTGGCTATTGATTGCTACCAGTATTCTTCTCTGTCAAGGTCAAGGTGCTCGGAGGGTGGCTTCGCCCTATGGTTGGGTGACAAGGGTATTGTCAATGGTAAAACGAGCACAATCTTTCATATTCTAACATGTTGAAGGTGCCAAAGAGTTCCCTAGGCTAGGGCACACTTCCTTGATGAGTTTTAGACTAAATTCCTCTTCAATAAAAAGCCCTAATTTTCTTGTATGACAACAATGACGTTTTTCTTTATCTAGTGAAAGATGCTCTCTTCAGTTTAGCTCTGATACCATGTTAAGGTTTAAGCTATTATTAGGTTTCTTTTCAATTTACTAGATAACCATAACATAGATAGGATCATTGAGAGAAACACAATCACAAGATGCACAACATTTATCCTGGGAACCCTCATGGGGGAGAAAACCCAACAAAAACTTCCTTAATATAGATAGCCAATACAATGCCAAGAAAATAAACCAAACACTAGAGAATATCCTCCACTGAGCAATGCGCCTCTCTATTCCTTCTTCTCCCAATTGCAGTTATCAAACTTGCGCACTGAGTGAGCGAATGAGTGAGTGATCAAATGAGGCGCTGGCTTCCTTCATTTATACAAATTGGCAGGGGCTGGAAAGGTGTCTCTTCACTGGGCAGGGCCAATTTGTTCTCTTAGTGGTTAAAACCACTTTAATTTGCCTGGGGGCCGACTTCTCAATTTGCATAATATATTTAGGGTTTGACCAATCCACAAAAGGGGATTTGGTCAATTACAATGTCCAACATGATCAATCCACAAAAGGGGATTGATCTAATGAATAATAACTCAATAATAAATAGAATACTCTTTGTAGTTACAATATTTCAACAAAATCTACCTGTCCTAACCTACTTGGAAAGACGGACTACTTTCAAGTGTAAGTAGACTTCCAATGTAACCATGTACATAACAAACTCATCTACTTACTCTCGACCAAGATTGAGAGTGTTGGTTCATTGGCCATGTCCTGGAGACACTCTTCCATCATATAATGACCATGCTGCCATGGTGGGGTTGCAAAAATAAATTGGTGCTAAACATCTGTGTAGAAACGTAGGGATGTCTTTTGTTGTTCACCAACAATCTCATTGTCTTCAAAAATAAAATATACCATCCATGGAACCTCTTGTTGCAAATGCCCTTTTTCTTTTGGTTTTGAGAAGACCTTTTCTTCATTAAACTCTACTCCAGACAAGAAATCAATAGCCTGAAAGTTTAATGTAATGTGATAACTTTTATCGATCCCATGCTGGCATCCCTCTTTCAGCTTTGCATAAACCGGCTATGGCCATTGATAATCTATTGCAGCATTTTCGTCGTGACCATATTGAATGAAATCTTCATGTGTGTCTAGTGGAAGTTCATCAAGCCCATCCTTAAACTCATTGTCAACATTACTCTCAGATTGAGCATATGAGAGGTTACAATTTCCTTGCAATGGAGCATGTCGCAGATGGACGTGCCTGTGGACGAGCATAGGTGAACGTGTGAAGATTTGGTTCTTCTGTGTAATGCAATGAGCCAGAGATATGACATCCCTATGTATGTGCCCCTAGTGGATGAGCACTAGTGGGTGTATCAGATCCCTTGCTATATGTTGTTCAAGAGTCAAACCTGCCTGTAACCCTAATTGTAGTGTAAAGGGTATAGGTCAACCCCACCTTAATGTAATTAATAATAAATGTAAAAGATAATTAATCTGGTTAATATTAATTATAATATAATAATTATAATGTAACTTAGAGAGGTCAGCCCTGTTGAGCCAATAAACACTTCTGTTGACAGGTTTAGGTTAGTATAAGTAAAGGTAAAATCGCCATTGTGGAAACATATCTTTCTTGTGAGTTGGGAAATTTCAGCAACTGCACTTCTTTGGGAAAAGTGCACACCTCTCTTGAGCGCTAGATTTCTAGGGTTTGAAGCACCCTATTGTGTGCTAGGGTTTATCTTGGTGGTGAAGGTCTTTCTCTTGAAGAATATAGTAAAGGATTTGGCTGGGTTTTCTTCCCTTGTTGAGAAGGGTTTCCCAGGATACATTTTGTGTTCTTGTGCATGGTGCTTCTTCTTGTGATCTTGGTTGCTGCTACATTTATGGTTATGGTTAAATGCGAAAATGGAATGAACTTCATGCTTAACCTAACTTATTCAAAAATCAACACCTCGTATCATGTTTATAAGCAAATGACATCTCCATATTATTTGTGTGTGAAGTAGAGAGAGCCATAGAACCCTTTGTATATTGTGCATAGTGTAACTTTTGGTTGCCACCTCATTGCCCAGTCACCATGTCAAGTCACTACCCAGTGATCCGTGTCCAACTCATACCATCCAAGTGTCACCCAGAGATAGGTCCACTTCAGTACCACATGTCCAATGAGCCAAAGAAGGGGGGAGGGGGATAAAACTTAGAAAAAGAAATGAGAAAATAACTATATGTTTGGATTGTGCAGAGAAATAGGGCAACATAGAGAAGACGAAAATGATCAGTTCTCCGCATAAAAATGTAGGAAAATAAACTAAGTGTAAAACTTAGTAAATCTCAACAAATAGAATAGGAGGTTGTTTAAATTGAATTTTTGAATACATAAATGGATTTAGCGTGTTGAAAAACCCTCGGGGCACTCGGATTATACAGACTTAGCCACTCAAATCTGCAGATTTAACACTTTCTCGTCGGATTTCGGGCAAATTAAACATAAAAATTCCTCGAAAAAAGGCCAAAACGTAGAACGTTTAGACTACGACAATAGAGTAGGAGGAGGAGAATGGAAAAGAAACTAAGTATTGGCTTGTGTGGAACATGAAGTGATAAAAATGTAGGAATGTAAACTAAGTGTAAAACTTGGAAAAACTCAGTGAATAGAATATAGGAGGATGATGGAAAATAAATTAAGTATTGGCTTGTGCAGAACTAGAAGTGTGCAGAGAAATAGGAGTGTGCGAAGAAAATAGGACAATGCGGAAGTGGAGGAAGCTTCGAACGTAAGATTTAGTAAAAATGGAAAATAAACTAAGTGTTGGGGAGTAGTAAAAATGACTTAGTGTTGGGAAGCAGAGTTGTGTGGAGGAATGAGTTGTGTGGAGATATGGGTTGTGCAAAGGAATGGGTTATGCAGAGGAATGGGTTGTGCAAAGTTCTCTGCACAAGAGATGATCCAAAAAATTGACCAAGTATAGAGTGATATAATAGAGAGGAGGAGAGATAAGTAATGTGGAGAAATGGAAAATGACTAAGTATGGAAATGGAAATGGACTAATTGTGGAAAGTTAAGGGGAAGTTTTGAAAATGACTAAGTATGGGACAATAGTATAGAGAGGATAAGTGTTGGGGTATTGAGGAATATGTGAGAGTTGACAATATCTTGGGCATATGACCTCTGTTTTTGATTTCGTAAAATGATGGATGAAGTTGGCACATGGGGCTATCCAATGAGACGATGAACACAAGAAATTTCCTTCTTTTTGGTATCCTTTTTCTTTTCTTCTCTTTTCGAAAGATAAACCATCCTTGTTGGCCTTGTGTGAAGAAGAACTGCAACATTGAAATTGATTCAGAAACTTGTTGGGTCTTCATGATCAATATGTGAAGCTTATCTGGTACTTTACAAATTTCGAAATTTTGGTCTCCATTTGAGATAGACATAGTTTCAAGAATCCACCCCAATCACCTAGTTGATGGGTGTCAGGAAAACACATCAACATGCCTCTATGTCCCAAGTTGGCCTTTTATTTCATGCACTTTCTCTACATTGTCGACGAGCTTCTTGTTCAACCATGTGATCTTCATTTTCATATGCTAGATGGGCTCTACTTTCCTCTCAGCTAGCTTTGAGTGTGTTCACACTAGTTGAAGGTTGGGACAAATCATCTTCTTCTTAGAGCAAAATAGATTTTCAGACCTTCCTCTTTGCCCAAGGTTAAGACTTAGGAGTAGTGTATCTTTAGATGTAATTTCTAATATGAGATTAGAGGGAGATTTCATTGTCTCTACCAGCACTCCAGCGAATATTTATCGACATTCTTCATATACTTTGATCAATAGTGCCTTGCCTTATAAACTAGAGAGGTCTCTTCTCTTAGTTGGTGTCTACTTTAGAGCACTTATATGATTACTAGTCATATTACCTCCTCCTTTCTTCCAATTCTAGTCACTAGTGGGAAAAGTGCCCCACAACCACTCATCTAGACAACACTAGGATTGTTCGACATTGCACCTTAGCCCACACCACCTACGGTCTAGGCCGTGCTACATCGAGGGCTCCTAGGAGGATCGAAGCTGCTCAGGAGAGGCACTAGTGCAAGATCCCACTCAAAGATCAATTACTAGTTTCTTTCCTTACACTAGGAGTTCTTTGATGCTAGATGTTAGGACTCAGGAGTTGTCATACCTCTTCTTCAAGCCTGGTTGCCATTAGGAGCAGGTTGATGCCACCCAGGATTATCCACAGGTCCATGACAGTCCAAGTCACTCTCTAAAGGACATTATTTGGAAAACACTTGGTGTTGATGTCTACATTATTGACTTTGGATTATTAGCAGGTCTAACTCTTTTGTCCCTTTGTGGCATCTAGATCTTCTCTCATCTCATTGTGGCGTCTACATCTTTGTTTAGGCTATGCTTCTTTACTAGTTCTCTTTCACTCCAGAGGGTTTTCCTTCTTGGGATAACCTACTTGGACGTCTATGCTTATGTCATTTCATGCCCTGATCTTTTGTACTCATTTTTCATTTCACTTCATCCAATTTTAGGGATGTCTTTTGCACCCCTTTGTTTGGTTTGGCTGGTATTATTGGTTCTAGGCTTTAGTCCCTTTGAACTAATTTGGTATTCAGTGGACATTAGTATAAGTTTTAATTCAAATCTCTCTCTCTCTCTATCTCCTCTGCAGTGTTCTCCTCTAAGATAATTTCTTAGAGTCAATTTTCAATGGCCTGTATTAGCATTTTGACTCTGTGCTGGACTACAGTGATATATCTATCTGTGTGATCCTTTACAAACATTACATAGTGATTGCTGACTATACAAAGTGATAGCTAGTTTTAACGATAAGAGGCACCCTCTTTTCAAGAGTAACCAACTACTGGTAAATCTGTGATTTGTTCCTGCTGTTAATAAATCTGTAATGTCTTCACTCAGACAGGTCTTGTCGAGCTGCAATGATCTTATCGTTTGAACCATTGTTCTTGTAATTCCGGGATCAGGACCTTTCTCTAACACCAACTTCTAGCAAGTTCACTACTTTTCTATGAGAGTTACATCATGCTTTATGGATTTGGATTCTGTAAATTGACATACAACTAAACAATGAAAAATTGATGAATAAAATGATTAATTTGAGCCTACTTAAAGAATGGCCTGCAGTTGAAGTTTTGCCACAATCATTGAAGCACCTCATGGATATGCAACAGGATATAATAGTTGAAACAGAAGTAAAGTTTAGGGTCCAAGTGTGGAAGCTGTTAACACTCAGTGACTACATTGGCGGCTGGCCACAATATAGAGTGAGGATGTTCATAGAGCAAGTGTCATGTGAGCATATGGTTATGTTTTGGAGTCAGGCAATTAAGAGCATCACAGAGGAAACTCCCGTGCTAGATCTTTTTTTCGGGAGGAAAAACTTTGCAGGGAAACCAAAGGGACGCTTCTTCATATTCATGGATGGCATCCCTCACCCAGGGGGATTTGAACTGGGTACCTGCTGGCATGGAACTAGTCAAATGGCCAGTAACATTGGTGACAACTGGTTGAGCTTACCCCTTGGGCTACCTCCTCTGCTTAGACGTATGTGTATATTTGTAACAATAGCATTCTTGAAAGAAATGACTATGTTGAAATCAAAATCCTAGCATTGTCATGACTCATAAATCATAGTCAATGTCCAATGATTTCCACAGAAAAAACCAGGAAATAATAGTAGTGGTTACGTTAATTTTCATGGTATTGACTGCATATATTTTTCTATCACAGGGCCAGTCAACAGCACCTACTCAACCAGCTAGCAATCCACCATGCCCAACTCTCTTTGTTGCCAATCTTGGGCCAACATGTTCTGAGGAGGAATTGACACAAGTGTTCTCAAGGTTAGCTGTAAGAAGCTAATTTTATCACTGGAATAATGTATTTCAACCCACAGATTGATGTTGTTCTTTTATCATTTTAACACTATTATTTTGTTTAAATGATTGTCAGACATGTTAAACCTGAGTCGTTTTTGTTTTCTACTGCTTGGAATAGATGCCCAGGATTCCTCAAACTGAAGATGCAAATTATAGGTGAATTGCCAGTTGCTTTTGTTGACTTCCAGGTATGTAAGATATTTACTGCATGAAAATGAATTAGCCTTTTTAATGTGTAGCATCTTATATATTTTGTTTTTATTTGGATGTAACCAATGTTACATTTATTGTTATTGGGAATTTATCGCCAGGGGTCCAAAATTGAAATTATCGGAAATATCGGGGAAAATATCAGAAATTATCAGGAAACTTGAAAAAATACAAAATAATATTTTTTATTTTTTCATTTTTTTAAACTTATAAAGCAACATCAACATTAAACAAACACATTGTTACATAAATATGAAAATAACACTGATATATAAGATGTATTAGATGCCAAATGGTACATCAGACATCAATACTCAAATATGATATTTGTCTTGAGTCATAAGTCCTGATAGGATAATAAAAAATCACATCCAAACAAAAATAAATGATCTTATAAGATGAATCATGGCAATGAAAACAACAGATTTCCCCCTGTTTGCTTGATGAAAAATGGTCATAGTATCCTCAAAGCTCAAACCAATGTTTTAAAACTTGGACTTGGACTCGGATTGATTTCGACTGATCTGATTTCATTGACTTGGTTTACTAAAAAATACATAAAATATTTAAATTTTAATGAAAAAATTATATTTTAAAGATTCCAAACCATGATTCCAAAACATTATTGAAATTTCGAAAGAAAGCATTATGAATAAATGAGCAAAATCATTTAAATGAAGATCAAAGCTCCACCATCACTTATATTGGGATCCTCATCATTAGTATTACCCTTCGCCTCTTTCCTAACTTTTGCCTCTACCTCGATCCTCTAGGGACATCAATCAACACCACCCTATTTTGATGAAACGGCCTAATCCAAGCCTTATAATATGGTAGAAAAAGCTTAACATGATTACTCAATGATTTTGGTTTGACGAAAGAGTTCAACAATCAATACCACCAACATCAAGGTACATAAAGGGCCTGGTGCTCTTGATTAAATGCCAATATCATACCCTCATACCTGATAGAATCCAATGAAAATGTTGCAATCCTACCAATCCTGAAATCCTGAAAACTCTCAAGTCTGCTGAATTTTGAATGGGATATGAAATTCTACTTTCTCCATATGAAGTCCGATGATGTTGGAGCCACTCTCAAACATCCTGAAACTATTAATGGTAATGTTAAAAATTTAAGTAAAAGGATAAAAATGAAATGTCAACAAGGAAATACAAAGGAAATGTCAAAGGAAATGTCAAAGGAAATGTCAAAGGAAATGTCAACAAGGAAATACAAAGGAATGTCAACTTTTAACATTACCATTAGTTGTCAGTAGTTTTGGTCAAATTGTGTGAGGTAAAACTCACTTTTGCAAAATGAGGGTTAAGAGACCAAGGATCTGGTTAATAAGGTGATATTGATATAGACAGGGCGATAATTTCCAATTTATCGCGATAATTTCTGTTAGCTTTTCTTATTTTCAGTAGCAATAGATTTACCAGAGTATTTTGATCTTCCTTTAACATTCAACAACCATATATTGGAAATATAAGCAGGATCTAGAAGCAAATAGACAAGCACAAGAAGACAGAAAGATTTATTCTGGGAAAACCCCAAACTTGGGGAAAAACCCAACCAACTTTTCTTAGAGAGAATGTTTCTGATAACACAATAACCATGAACAAAGCAAAACTAGCAATGAAGAAACCCTGATAACAAGTACCTTTCTCTTCTTCTTGTCAAACCCTAGCGAGGGTAGACAACTGAGCAACATTCAACAAAGATAACACATCCCCAAAAACAATTGCTAAGATGCTCCTAGAAGAATTCGCTGGAATTGCTACTGCAACTACTACTGCAACTGCTACTAGGCTTGCGCACTGGCAGAGGAGCTGAGTGAATCCATATCAAATGGCAAGGCATATCCCTTTATTTATTGGCTTCAAGTCACTTTGCTGGGGCCGACTTCTCTTCTTGAAATTCTATTTTTCCTTTTATTATTTTCCCGCGGGGCCGACTTCTCTTCTGGGGTATTCTTCAACTGTTCAATGGTCTTCCGTTGACTTCTTGGAATCTTCCGCTCTAAGAAAAGTTGTCTAGGAGGGAATACCTCCTGCTGCTACAAAACATCAACAATTTCAATTTATCGCAATAAATGCAAATTATCAAAACTATCACAATAATTTCAGGCGATATTATCACGATAATTTCGATAATATCATGATAACTGTAACACTGGATGTAACTGTAGTTTGAATGAACTTTGAAAAATGAATACATCATTAAGGTTGTTTAGATGCTATGAATTTCATCAACTTGTTATTTGTTAATTTGGGCTTCTCCTCTTCCATATTTAGTTATGATAATTTTTACCATGCATACAAAATGTACAAATGCTCTTGGAGTCTACAAATTGACATGAAAAAGAGGTCATCTTGCTGAACTTCTCTGAAGCCTCATAATCGAAAGGATGCCAAAATATATGATGTTATTTTGACTCAAATTTAGTAGAGTTGAGTCTGCATTTCCTTTTGTGTCTTGCGATTTGGTTCTCCTCAGTTCTAAGTTTGTGAGATTAGACCCCAAATTGATCAAAAGAAAAAGGTCAACCCATGCAAGGTGCAAATGTATAAATACTTGGATGATGCAATGACACCATTAATCTAATACAAGAAATGTCTAGAATTGCAGGTTAATTTTTTTGGGTAAGATCAATTGGCATGAACATAAGCCATAGAAAGATCGGGTAGCATTAATTCTACCTTTGGAGGGGTTGAGGCACTGATGCATGAAAGACAATTTTGTTGAGAAGTAGATAATATAAGCTAAGTTTCCGGGATTCCGATATGGATACGGATCTGCCAATTTTTTGAAAAACCAGGATCCAGATATGGCTGGGAATGACCAGTACAAACAATATAAATATATTTTTTATAATTTTTAAGAATAAATTTATATAAAAGGTAAAATAATAATTTTTTTATAATATGTAACTTAAATATATTTGTAATGTGTAATACTTATATAGAATAATTAATATATTAGATATCAATTTAATGTGAACTATTTAATAATTATAACTAAGGAGGGTTGAACTATTTAATAATTTATAACTAAGTGGGGCCAAACTATTTAACTAGTAACTAACTAAAGGGGGGGCAAACTATTTAATAATAATTCCTTTATAACATAAGGGATGGGGAGCCAAACTATTCAATAAGCATTCATTTATAACATGAATTGGATTTGAACCACCACCCACATACTCCTGTTGTAATCAAAGCAGGACTTGAGTCTAGCACCAAACCACAATAGGGTTCTACTGGGGAACCATAGATTATGGGATGTGTTTGTTGGTTACAATGAGCCCTCCAAGGCTTACATAGTTTCCATTTGTCCCAACGAAAGATAGTACTAAGCAAAGATGTGAAGTTTGATGATGACTCATGGCCATCAAGCTCTAAGGAGGTAGAAACACTTGCTATACCAATTGCTGTTCTGCAGAAATCAGAAATTTCAGAATCAGATCAACAAGGTTCCTAGGTGGAATGAATGCTTTAGCCCCATCTAGTTCATCTAGGAAGCCTAGGTGGCTCACCCAAACGTTACAAGATGCACAAGAGCAAGTTGGAGCTTTGAAAATTTATTTCTAGTTAAGTCATCCTCCTAAAAGGTTTCCAAATTGTGTTGCATTGGTGTCTTCCATGATTCATACAACCTTCTAGTTATGAAGAGGTAGTGGGTGAATAGGTATGGTGAGATGCCATGGTGGAGGAGTATAACTCTATCTTGAAGAATGATGTGGGAGATCGTGTCTGTCACGTGACATGGCGGAAATGGAAATACAAGTTTTCGACACATGACATGGCGACCTCGAAAATATGACACGGATGACATGTTTATATATATATATATATTAAAAAAATTATAAAATTTGAAAATTACACATACGAAAATGAAATATAGACAAAGATTCATATTTTGTTAGAACATAGAAGATTACATGATACAAAACATGTAGCAAAATACATTGTAACATCAATGATGATCAAATGACAAACACTTATTAAAATTAATGCAACTGCAAGAGCCATTCTCTGGGAGGATGGGAAAGACCCTAGTTGTGATCTAGGGCCCCCAGTGCACTCTTGGGGCTCTTGGTATGGGACCAAGCATTTAGAGCCATGGAAAAAGACCCTAGTTGGGCCTCTAGTGTATTTCTGGGGTTCTTGGTCAGGGACCAAGCAGTTTGATGATATAAGTCCCTAGATGTGTTCTAGGGCCCCTGGATGTGTTCCAAGGAATTCTTGCTCAACACTTGGATTGATCCTTGATTGTGTACCTTGGTGGTTAAGACCCTAGTTGTGATCTAGGGCCCCCATATGTGTTCTGGGGTATCTTCGTCTGGGACCAGGCAGATTCTTGGTCTGAGTACCAAGCCGAGATGATGTGTGACTTTCATCTCTCTCGGGATGGTCCATGTGACCTAGGAGTAGTTAAGAGGAAATGCATGATCACGTCATTGCCCTTCCTCGTATGCTGGGATGATAAAAAGCTTATAATCTATATCGTGGGACCCTTGTGGACAAATTGCCATTAAAGGACTTGACTTTTGACTTTGTCTTATTGCTTATTGTTGAAACCCCTATCTTGAGTTATGCCTCCCAAATTTATGTTTATGTGTTGGTTTGAATTTATTTATTGGACTTTACTTTCTTCTAAAGAAAGCTGGTCACCTTGTTTATGAAACCCTCCTGATTCGATTTAATTTATTATTTTGTTGACTTTACCACTTGATGTTTTTAATTGGTAAATTATTATTTATTATCTTAAGGTGTTAAACTAACCCTAAAGCTATGGAAAGTGGACTAATATGTAATCTCTACCTTACCTACCTCAACTATTTAAAGAAGTGATCTCTCCCTCACTTGATACACTTGATCATATAATACACAATAGGGTGCTGCTATGATTGAGAAAACTAGCTCCTAGAGAAGTGCGGATAGCAATCCTCATAATTTCAGACCAAGCGTTGAGCATGTGTGAGATATGATCCACAATGAAGATCTATCTCATATTTAACGAAGAATTAACTCAACCAAAAGACATGACACTTGGCACAATAGGGTTGACCTGTACAACTTAATAATATAATTAATAATTGCATGATATTAATTATCTTTGCATGGTGGGGCTGACTTGTACCCTTTACAACATAAATTAGGGGTTTACCAAAGTCTCACTCTTTGACAATATAGCAAGGGATCTCACATCCTCTAATGCTCAGCCACTAGGGACACGTCCACCTGTGCTTAGCCACATGGACGTCACTCTCAACAGATTGCTCAACTGAGTCCACAGGAGTACCATCTGGAGAGCCATCTCAAGCCGACTCAACTAAGTCCATAGGAGTACAAGGCAGGAGACCATCTCAAGCCGACTCAACTCAGTCCAGAGGAGTACAAGGTAGGAGACCATCTCAAGTCATCTCAATTCAGTCCAGAGGAGTAGACAAGAGACCACACGTCATAACAACTTAGTTCAGAGTCTGATGCACACCCAACACATGGGCACACATCGTCTCAATTCAGTCCAAAGGAGAACGACACACCCATCACATGGGCCCTCTCACAGATTGACTCAACTTAGTCCAGAGGAGAACGACCTAGAGAATGTCACATGGCGCTGCAATCATCAACACTCCCTCTCAGGTAGGGAGGCATTCTCCGCCAGGCCAAGTCTCTCACGGAAGTACTCAAACTTCGCCCTGGCAAGTGGTTTGGTGAAGACATCTGCAACCTGCTCGTGTGTAGAAAGGTACTGCACGTGTACTACTTTCCTCTGCACCATATCTCCGATGTAATGGTATTGGATCTCAATGTGTTTCGATTTATCGTGAAACACAAGATTCTCTGAGAGCTTCACACAACTCTGGTTATCGCAATGAATAACAGTGGAATCCATCTCATGTCCAAATAAGTCTGCAAGGAGCTTGCGATGCCACACTGATTCGTGGACTGCCACACATAACGCTATGTACTCTGCTTCTGCGGTACTCAAAGCCATAGAGATCTGTTTCTTGCTATACCATGAAATCATGACAGATCCCAATGTAAAACAACAATCATATGTGCTCTTCCAATCTACTGCGTTCCCTGTCCAACCTGCATTGGCATATCCCTGCAATCTCATGTCTACATCGGAGGCATATCTGAGTCCATAACCAACCATGCCTCATAGATATCTCAACACATGCTTCATTGCTATCTAGTGTGTCTGTCTCGGTTGACTCATAAACTGACTGAGTACACTCACTGCATAGCATATATCAGGTTTGGTGTTAACTAGATACATCAATGATCTAATCAACTGTCTGTAAAGACGTGGATCAATTTTGCCTGACTCAGAAGAAGCCTCGTTCATCTTCTTCAAATTCATCACCATCAGTGTAGGCATGGATTTGCAGTTTGTCATATCGAATCTCTTCAATATCTCGACTGTATATTTTCCTTGACTTAGGAAAATCTCATCAGTCCTTTGCAATACTTCTAGTCCAAGAAGTAGTGCATCATACCAAGGTCCTTCATCTCAAATTCAGAAGCCAATGCACACTTGCATTCATCAATAAGGCTTTCTGAATCGGTGAGGAATAAGTCATCACATATAGGACTTAAATTAGACACTCGTCACCAACAATGTGATAGTATAGGTTGGGATCAACAACACTCTTGCTGAAGCCCAAACTCATCAAGTATCCAACAATCATGCTCGAGGTGCCTGCTTTAGTCCATACAGGGCTTTCTTCAACCTGTATACATGAGACTCCTTCTCATGTGTCACGAATCCATCTGGCTAGTCGATGTAGACCTATTCCTCAATCTCACCATTGAGAAAGGCTTGTCTTTACATCCATCAGATGTAGTCTCCAACGCATGGATGCTACAAGATCAATAATCATACAGATGGAAGTGTATTTGGGCAACATGAGCAATTGTCTCCTCATAATCTATTTCCCTCCACCCGAGAGAATCTTCTAGCCACAAATCTCGCTTTGTACTTCTCGACACTTCCATCAACTGCATGTTTGATCTTATAGATCCACTTGAAAGTCACTGCAGACTTCCCTTTCGGTCTCAGAACAATATCCCACACATCATTCTTCAAGAAGGGTATATTTTTACTGGGGTTGTAACATAAAAGTTCAACAATCAATGCCACCAACATCGAGGTACATAAAGGGCTTGGTGCCCTTGATTAAATGCCAGTTCCGTACCCTCATACATGATAGAATCCAGTGGAAACATTGCATTCCTGCCAATCTTGAAATTCTGAAAATTGTTAAGGTCGCTGAATTTTGAATGGGACCTAAAATTCTACTTTTTCCATATGAAGTCCAATGAGGTTGAAACCATTCTCAAACATTATGAAACAATTAATGGTAATGTTAAAAATTTAATAATTTAATATTATCATTAATTACTAGAGTGGGTGAAATGGAGGGGGTGGGGACCTCTTTAAATAGCAATAGTAAGGCAAAATAGCCCTCAGTTGCACATCGAAACACCTCACAACTGCAACTTGCATGAGAAAACAGGAGCCCGAGTCCTTTTTTGTGTAAGACATGTGTCCTATATTCAGAACATGCTGAGGGCATGTGTTAGATATGTGTCCTGTGAACAGGACATGTGACAAGCACATGTCCGACACGTATCTTCATCGTGTTGTGTCTGACATGTAGGATACACGACACGCCAGGGTTTTGGACGTGTTCGGTAACTTAGGAAGTTAGTGATCGACTCCAAGTGGTTTTACAAGGTGAAATGTGCAACTGATGGCAATGTTGAGAAGTACAAGGATCGTTTCACAGCGAGAGGATTTCCTAGAAAGAGGGAGTTGACTATGAGGAGACCTATGCTTTGGTTGCTAGGTATACCTTTATGAGATCTATCATGTCCTTAGCATCAGTGTTTGGTTGGTCTCTATATTAGATGGATGTTAAGATTGCATTTTTGAATACTCTGAATGAGGAGGAGGTGTACATAAATCAACATAGAGGTTGAGGTGCATGGGCGTTAAACACTTGTATACAGATTAAAGAACACCCTTTATGTGCTGAAGCAAGACAATGTGCATGGTACTTAAGGATTGATGAGTACCTTTCAGGTTTGGGCATCACCAAAACTGCAACAGATCCCAATCTTTATTATTTATTTGATAAATCTGATTTTCTTTTTTAGTCATGAATGTAGATGATTTGATACTTATTGGAAATTCAAAAAAGCTCGTAGCATGGTGCACGATAGAGTTAGCATGCAGATTCGACATGAAGGATATCGACCTTGTACACTGTTTCATAGGTCTAAAGGTTTGGTAGTCGAAATAAGGTGTTCCTTTGATGGGTAATTATGGAGTTGAGATTTGGAAGATGTTTTAGATGATGGACTATATCCCTTGGCTACTCCTATGATACCTAATTTGAAATTCAGATTTAGTTGATCCATGAGTGTACATATAGTTGATAGGTTCCCTCATGTATTTGCTAAACACTAGACCTAATATTTGTTTTGTAGTGAACACATTGAGCTAGTATATAGTTGAGTTGAAGTAGAGTCACTGGGTTGCTTCAAAGTATGTGCTTCATTACTTGAAAAGCACAATGCATCATGATTTGAGGTATGTAGGAGGTGATGAGTTGGTGTTGCATGCTTTTGTTGATTCTAATTGGGTTGGAGATGCATAGGAAGAGTACTTCAAGGTTTTGCTTTAGTTTGGGTTCAAGTATGATACCTTTGTTCAATAGGAAGTTGGAAGCAGTGACACTTAGTTCGGTAGAGGCAAAATATATGGGAGCCAACTCTGGTAATTGTGAAGGTATTTGGCTTCTCAAGTTGATCACAGAGATAACTGATAAGATGTTGGAGCCCATTATTGTATATCCTGACATTTAGATTTGTTTCAACTCTCT
The DNA here is from genome assembly GCA_010110895.2 of Picea sitchensis. Taxonomy (NCBI): domain Eukaryota; kingdom Viridiplantae; phylum Streptophyta; class Pinopsida; order Pinales; family Pinaceae; genus Picea; species Picea sitchensis. The sequence continues at coordinate 77,470 of SNQJ01S0008916.1, read as the reverse complement.
GAGAATCTAGTGTTTCATGATCACTCCAAGCACATAGACATTCAATACCATTTTCTTATAGATAGTTCATATGGGGGCAATCTTTCTAGTGTTTGTTCCTTCAAAGTTGCAAGTTGCAGACATATTTACGAAGCCCTTGGAAAAAGGGAAGCTTAAGTTGTCGAGGGCGAGACTGGGTTTGATGGAGAATACTTTCCTCGCAAAGAGGGAATGCTAGATTATGTACTTGTTTCATAGCTAATGATTCCACCTGTCATGACGCAACAACAACAATGGAGATGGCAACTTTGGTCTTTCCTTGCAACGATGATGAACAATGTGAATGATGGCATGGGTGACAATAATATAGACTACGGTTTGGTAGAGGGTGCATGCATGCATGTTTCATTTCAATTAGTTCTAGTTTAGATGTTGTCCCAGATTCATTTAGTTCCAATTTTGTACTAGAGTTAGCAATTCCGGTATTAGATATAGTTTTCTATTTTCGGAGTTTTTGTTTGTTAGTATTAGCATGCATGATCTATTGTTAAATAGAGGGTGCAAAGCCCTAGATAGTTGGGGCACTTATGCATGGGGAGTTTCTAGTCAAAGGTAGAGGGCACTGATCTCTAGGTGGGGGTGCATGGTTACGTGCTCCAACTCATCTTCTAGATGAGGTGCACTTCACACGACACACTTAATGATGTAAGGAGGGCACAGTAGTTGATGTGACACTAGTTAAGATTTAACTAGTTAGAAGGGGCACTATTTGCACGTGTCTAAATTCATTGCTTTCCCTCTTAGTGAGTCTATAAAGGGAAAGAAATGGCCCACCACTATGTTGGTTAGTGAAATTTTTGTTTTGAGCTTATGACTATGTATTTCTTCCTTGCAGTGACAAGATACATATGTGGTTTTGAGTGATTCTATCTAGTGTATTTTGGTTGCTCTAATTTTCCTTTATAGAAAGGGGCTACATCTTCTCCCAAATGAAGGGCAACAAGGCTCTCCGAATGTGGGGCATAATTCTCCCAATGTAGGGGCTCACATACTCTGCCAATAAGGGGCTCAACTCTCCCAATTAAGGGGCTTACAAATTCCAAGCATGATTTCTTGTTTCTCTCCAAAAGGGCCTCCAAAATCCTTCTAAAAGCCTCTCAATAAAGGGGTTTAAATAAATTTTTCTAGCTCCATAATCCAAAAAGACAAGATCCATGAATTTAGGATCTAGTACCAACCCAAGGACAAAAATGAGAAAGACCCTTAACTTCGTCCTTGAGACTAGGAATCCATTTGTAATAAAGTGAGGAAGAGTCCAAACCAACTCATGAGACCCTTAACTAACTCCTTAAGACTTGGAAACTAATTTTTGAGTTGGATTCTCACATAAAACTAATTTCCCATTTTTTACAAATAATACTTGAGATTTCCACTCACACTAAGTATTCCTTTTTTCCTCTTAAAATTAAGAAACTAATTTGTGAGTTGGATTCTCACAACTAATTTCCCGTTTTTACAATTAAATGAATAATACATGAGATTTTCCAACTCACTTCAAGTATTAATCATTTATTATAATTAAATCATTCATGATTATTTAATTGTTCTTTGCCACTTATCATTAATTAGGATTTTAATGGATTTTTCTCCATGGTGTGCAAAGTTAATGATTTTTCTTCATGGTGTGCAAAGTTTAATGATTTTTTCCTTGAAGTTAATTCTTTGTGTGGAGATCCTCCTGGATCACTTGGTAAACCCCAAGCTCATCAGATAACTGTCTATTCTGGCATACCATGCCCTGGGTGCCTGCTTAAGCACATACAAATCTTTCTTCAATTTGCAAACATGGGACTCCTCCCCATGGATTACAAAACCTTGTGGCTGCTCTATATACACTTCTTCAATTACACCATTCAAGAAGGCGGTCTTGACATCCATCTGGTGTAATTTCCATCCCATAACAGAAGCAATAGCAATAATAGATCTAATGGAAGTGTACTTTGCTGCTGGAGCAAATGTCTCGTCATAATCTTCTCCCTCTTTTTGGGAGAAACCTCTAGCCACAAATCTCGCTTTGTACTTCTCTATGCTGCCATCTACAGCATGCTTGATCTTGTAGATCCACTTGGAAGTCACTACTGACTTCCCTTCTAGTCTCAGAACCACTTCCCACACATCATTCTTCATGATGGATTGATACTCTTCCACCATGGCATCCTTCCACACTTGCTGCTTAACAACTTCCTCATAAGTGGAAGGTTCTGAATCAATGATTTTACTCATCAACGCCACATAGATGGAAAACTTGTGTGGTCTCTTGATTTCTCTGGAAGAGCCTCTGGGAGCTGCATGTTCTTCAACTTCTTGTAAAGTGTTCTATAGCCATGCTGGTCTCTTCCTGGTAATTGTAACTTCTCTGGGTGGATCTACATGTATCTCTGGCTCTACTATCTCATTCTGATCTTCTAGAATGTGTTCTTTTGGAGTAGAGTCAATCATTACTGCATCCCTTGGAGCCTCCTGCTCCTCTCTGTCCTCATCCATGTGAGACTCTGTATATTTCCTAAAGGTTGCTTCTTCATCAAATGTAAAATCCTTGCTAATCTCAATCTGTCTTTGTCCGAGGATGTATAATCTGTAAGGCTTCGAAGTCCCAATGTATCCAATGAAGGTGTCCTGATCTGCATAACAAATGTCTTTGAAAGGCCACACCCTTCTTCTCCTTCAGCATTGTACTTCGGAATGTGGATGTCGATGCCAACACTTGCATCAATGCAAATCGGTAGCTGACAATATATGATCACAACTTCAAAGCAATACCATACTTGCCAGGAGTTTATAAAACACTCATGGACAAGTTTACAATGATTGTCAAGACAGGCCTAGGCAAAACAATGCCTTCTCACTCAACACTGGCTATAAGACCCATTACAATGTTGCCATAACAGGCCTAGGCAATACAATGCCTTCTCACTCAACAGTGGCTATAAGACCCATTACAATGTTGCCAAAATATGCCTAGGCAAAACAATGCCTCTCACTCAACAATGGCTACAAGACCCATTACAATGTTTAGGCATAAGACAAATTCCTCTCACTCAACAATGATTACACAACCTTTTACACTACTAAGGGACTGGATTCTCACAAGCATGTGGCAATGTCTCTCCTTCAAAGAGACGATCTCCTCGGATAACACAAGAACTAAGTTCTCACAAACAAGTGCCAATGTCTCTCCTACAAAGAGACGGTCTCTTTTGACGAAGGCTGATCTCTTTTGATGAAGGCTGATCTCACACACACATGTGGCATACGATGGATTCTCACATCCAGTGGAAAAGGTCCTCTTTGTATCTACTGCTTAGACTCAAGCATAATCATCATCATCATATTTGTTTCGCAATTCTGAGACTTTTGACTGTAAACATGACTACTTTCCGATGAAGTGCCAAAATGGTCTCTTACCTCACTGCTTGGGTTGTGTGCAAGGCTCAAACAACGAATTTCCTGCAATAATTCAGATCTTGCTGCCTTGCTGCAACACTCAAAGATCACCAGAATCTGCAACACACATTCATACTTTTCCAATTTCCAAAAAGAGGCAAAAACGATAAATGAATACCAACTGCTCAAATCTTGGCATACACAACACCAGTAGGTTCGTCTCGTCATTCTGCAACTTTTGATTGAAAGCATGAATTGTTCTAAAAAGTGCAACTCTGCGTCGAAAAATGTGCCATGCATTATTGGCAAATGTGGGCTTCTTTCATGAGCGCAAAAATCCGTTGCTCGGATCCAAATTATGACTGCACTAGTGGATTTGTGGTGAAAAATCGTGCAAAAATGACTACTTTTGTAAAATTCTGTCACTGTCATTTTTGCAACCCCTGCCTCGAAATGCACGCCAAAGCATTAATAACAAAAGTGGGATTTTGCCATGAGCCCTGAAATCCGCTGCTCTGATCCAAATTCTGACAGCACCAGTGGATTTGTGGCAAAAAATAGTGCAAAAATGACACTACTTTCTTCCAATTCCGTCATTGTGATTTTTGGACCCCTTGGCCCTTTGCCTCGATTTGTGTGCCAAGCTACTACACAGACCCTGTAATAAATGCATCCATAAGGACCTCAAAATGCATGCCCAACTGTTGACGTCACTGCCACGTGTTTGCCTCTTAATGGTGCTATGTGTCGTGCTGCAAGTGGGCCACATGGCGACCTCTAGGTGGTGAAACGTGGCGCCTCCTCGGGTGCTACATGGCACTTTTTATTGGCCCAAGTAGTGGTCAAAAAGACCATTTTTGTGTGATATGTGGCAGCCTCTGGTGTTGCCATGCCACCTTGCTGACATCATCGATCCAATCAACTGCCACGTTATTGTAAGGATGCGACGTCATCGACCCAGTGAGCAGGCCACGTCATCATATGGTCAATGCCACATCAACTTGTACGGATGCCACGTCATCGACCCAGTCAACTGCCACATCAGCTGTACGATCAGTGCCATGCTAGCCTGTACGGATGTCACGTCATCGACCTAGTCAACAGGCCACGTCATCGTACGACCAACGCCACGTTAGCTTGTACGGATGCCACTCATCAACCCAGTCCGCTGTACGATCAATGCCATGTTAGCTTGTATGGATGCCACGTCATCGAACCAGTCACCTGCCATGTCATCGAGCCAGTTGGTTGCCACGTTAGCCTATACAGATACCACATCATTGGCCCAGTTAGCTGCCACGTCATCTTGTACGGATGCCATGTCATCAACCCAGTCAATTGCCACGTCAGCTGTACGGTCGATGCCATGTTAGCATGTTTGGATGCCACAGTTAGCTGCCACGTCATCTTGTACGGATGCCATCTCATCAACCTAGTCAACTGCCATGTCAACTATACGATCGATGCCACGTCACCCTGTTTGGATGCCACATGGCATCCCCTATGTTGCCACATCAGCATGCTGTCGTCAACACTGTGTGGATTTCATTAGTTTTCCTTGTTTGGCAAAAACTTCAGATGGCCATAGCGCTTGCACCGTGACTCTGTTTGACGAGCCGTTTGCGTTGTTGGAAAGCTCTCGTCGAGCTCTTCGATTTGGTGCGTTTTCGTCGAATTTTGGGAACTTTGATTTTTGAGGTATTTTGGAGAACCATGGCTCATCTGGGCTACCCATTTCCTATTTTTCCCGACCAATAGGCATTCTTTGCTGTCCTTTTGCTTCAGGGATCTACCGACATGCTCTTGTTGCTCTCCATTTACCTGCATAGTTTGTTTGTCCTTCTTTGGACCAAGTTTAGGATGGAGCTTCGATCCAATGTCCTTGTATACAACAGTGAGTGCAATAGTTGTGTGACTTCATGTCCATCTCGCCTTCACCATACCCCAATCCTGCAAACTGGGGCCTTCTTTCAGCCTCCAGTGGTTGAATGATACCTTGGCGATTTATACCAAGACCTCCTCCTTTATACCCCATCTTCCTCAACATCTTCAAGCTAATGCCCTTGGTGTGCTGTTCAAAGACTCCAAAAGAAGCATCAACATTAAGGAGGGAAGGAACTGAACATGGAGAATCCTTTACCTCCATTCCTGTCTGTGATACTTGGTCATCTTCCTAGTTGGATGAAGTTGTAGATGAGGCTTCCAGGAAACCACCTTGGTTTCGTGGTGTCTGGAGAGAATCTCCTATTATCTGACAATATGTGCAACTATCAACATCATCATGACAAGAACCATAATTAGTATACCTTCCATGGCCACAAGATGGACTCTTTGCTTCCTTTGTCGTGGAGCATTCTCCAACTTGCTCCTCCATAGCTTGTAGCTGCAACCAACGTTTGCTTTTTTCTTCTTTAGAATCTTGAAGCAACCTTCTCAATTCAACATTCTCTGCTTGGATGGTCTGGTTGATTTATTCAATCTCACGAAGCCATGCATTCTTCGATGCTTTTCCCATCTTGTCTTCAACACCTGCAATTCCTGTCAATCCTGCTTTGATACCACTTGATTTGAAACCGAGGGTGACCTTGATACCAAACTTGATCTTGGTTCATTGTTAATGGAGTTCATCAGTATGGCTACGTCTTCGGATCTGCTTGGAATACGAATCGCTTGTCATTGCTTCTTCCAATGCATGGTTGATTCTCCTTTACAGAAAGGGGCTACATCTTCTCCCAAATGAAGGGTCAACAAGGCTCTCCCAATGTGGGGCATAATTCTCCCAATGTAGGGGTTCACATACTCTCCCAATAAGGGGCTCAACTCTCCCAATTAAGGGGCTTACAAATTATAAGCATGCTTGCTTGTTTCTCTCCAAAAGGGCCTCCAAAGGCCTTCCAAAAGCCTCTCAATAAAGGGGTTTAAATAATTTTTCCTAGCTCCATAATCTAAAAAGACAAAATCCATGAGTTTAGGATCTAGTACCTACCCAAGGACAAAAATGAGAAAGACCCTTAACTTCCTCCTTGATACTAGGAATCCTCTCGTAATAAAATGAAGAAGAGTCCAAACCAACTCATGAAACCCTTAACTTCCTCCTTAAGACTAGGAAACTAATTTTCTCTTAAATTAGGAAACTAATTTGTGAGTTGGATTCTCTTATACAACTAATTTCCTATTTTTTACAAAAAATACGTTAGATTTCCACTCACACCAAGTATTCCTTTTTTTCCCCTTAAAATCAAGAAACTAATTTGTAAGTTGGATTCTCACAACTAATTTTCCGTTTCTACAATTAAATGAATAATACGTGATATTTTCCAACTCACTTCAAGTATTAATCATTTATTACAATTAAATCATTAATGATTAATTAATTGTTCTTTGCCACTTATCATTAAGTAGCATTTTAATGGATTTTTCTCCATGGTGTGCAAAGTTAATGATTTTTCTCCACGGTGTGCATAGTTAATGATTTTTCTCCATGATGTGCAAAGTTTAATGATTTTTTCCATGAAGTTAATTCTTTGTGTGGAGATTTTCCTGGATCACTTGGTAAACCCGAAGCTCATCAGATAACTGTTTATTTTGGCATACCATGCCCTGGGTGTTTGCTTAAGCCCATACAAATCTTTCTTCAATTTGCAAACATGGGACTCCTCCCCATGGATTGCAAAACCTTGTGGCTGCTCTATGTACAAAACCTCGTGGATTGCAAAACCTTGTGGCTGCTCTATTTCCATTCCATAACGGAAGCAATAGCAATAATAGATCTGATGGAAGTGTACTTCTACAATCGATATGTTCTTTCTCTCTGCAACCCCATTCTGTTGGGGGTTGGAGGGAGTTGTCAACTCCCTCTTAATCCCAACTTCCCTGCAAAAGTCTTTGAACTCATTTGAGGTGTATTCACCTCCATTATCTGACCTCAAGATTTTAATCTTTCTTCCAAAGAGATTTCTACTAAAGCCTTGAATTCTTGAAACTTGTTAAAAACTTCATCTTTTTCTTTCAAGAAATAGATCCATGTCTTACGTGAGTAATCATCAATGAAATTGACATAGTACACAAAGTTACCTAGAGATGGCACCGTCATCTGTCCACATACATCTCAATGTATGATGTCCAAGATCCCTTTGGATCTATTGTCATTGCTTGAAAAGCTTACCTTGGCATTCTTGCCAAGTGCGCATCCATTGCATACTCCATCATGCTCTACCTGCATATCCGTTAGACCTGTAACCATCTTGCTCAAAACTAGTAAGGCTCTGTGATTTAGGTGAGAAAGCCTTCGATGCCATAGCTCACTAGAGCTAACATTGTTGTGTACAAGGGCTTGTTTTGGATGTCCCTTCAATTTATACAATCTTCCCTTTCAAACACTAATCACCGTAGTTGAATCTATACTTGAACTCTTGGGCCATAGAAGGACTTGGCCATCCACAAAATCTACCTTGAAGCCTTTATCTTCTAAAGAAGAAATAGAAAGAAGATTCTTCTTTAAGCCTTGTACAAACAAAACATCTTTTATTGAGATATACTCACCTGAATCAAGTTGGTAGGAGGCTTCTCCTACTCCTCTAACTGCATACCTGGAATCATCCCCAAGTTCTACCTGAAGGGATGAACTCTTCTCTGTCAATTTTATAAGAGAACATCTGAACCCGGTTGTGTGCTTGGAAGCACCACTGTCTACTAGCCAAATATCACTTCCTTGAGTGATAGTACCTGTAAGAGCTGAGATAAAGACATATTCTTCATCTTTTGATTCCTTTGTCCTTTTTTGAGATATGGACTCTTCCATATCTGCTGCATGTGCATGCTGTTTTCTCTTTCCTTTCTCTTGAGGACATTGATAGGCAAAATGTCCCAACTTCTTACAGGTGAAACATCTAATTTAGATACATCCTTCTTGTGGTTTGGAATTGATCTTTTAGTTTTCTTCGGACTGATATTTCTCCTTTCTTTCCTTTTCTTCACATGAGCAACAAGAGCTTGGTTCTCTTCATCATTGGTTTTCTGAGACTTGGATATGAATCTTGATTCTTCTTGGGTGCAGTCTGTCCATAGCTTGTCAAATTTGGGTAATTTACTTCTTGCACAAATTCCCTGAACAAATGCGTCCCAAGAAGAAGGAAAGCCAATAAGAGTTGTAGTCACAAGCTCTGCATCATCCACTGAATCTCCAATAGCTGCTAGTTGGTCCTTGAACTGCGAAATTCTCATGAAGTAGGTGGAAACTGTATCTGACTTGTTCATCGTCGCATTTCTCAGTTGATGCCTAAGTGTTAGCTTTCTTCTTGTGTTCTTGCTTTCATAAAATCTTGATAAGGCATTAAATATCTCCTTTGGTGTCTTCAATTCTGATACATTGGGGATCAAGTGGTCCTTGATTGAATATGTCAAGATACTCTTGGCCTTGATCTCATTCTTCTTGTACTTTGCCTTGGCGTCTTCTTCTTCTGGTTCTGGGAGAACTTGCTTGACATGATCCAAGAGCTCATTCTCTTCTATAATGAGTAGTATCCTATGCTTCCATGATCTGAAGTTGTCTGCTACATCTAACCTATCCTCAACTTTCATACTGGTAATCATTTTTGCTGGTAAAAACCCTAGGCCTGAAAAATCTCCAAATTTCAACCTCCTTGAAAAGTCAACGTTAGGGTTTCAAGATGTGCGCTAGGGTTAGGAGAGTTTCTCTGAAGTAGAGTTAATCCCAACGACTTTGGAAAGAGTGCTCAATGAGCTTGACAAAAGAAAAACTGTGCAACAACAAGGTGCTGCAGCAAATCCAAAGTGCGATCTTCCTTCTAGTGGTTAAACTGTTCTAAAGGTAACCAACTCTGATAGCATGTTATATTTTCTTAAATTTTCAGAGCAATAGATTTACCAGAACATTTAGATATTTTTTAACAACCATATGCTGAAGATATAAGCAGTGTTCCATGGGGACACGTCCCCCAAGGTGGGGTGCACTCCCCCCACGTTTCCCACGCACCCGCAACGAGGGTGCTCTTGGGGAAACGTTTCCCCACATCCCCCTTTTGGGGAAACTCGGGGAGATGCAAGGGGTGCGTTTCCCCAGTGTGGGGGGCGTGTTTCCCCAAAAGGGGTGCTTCTGGGCGTCCCCCCTCGAAAAGGGGTGCTTATGGACGCACAATATTTTACTATATCTGTTTCATTTATGATTTATGAATCAATGTATTTCATTACTGAATCTGAAATCATAATCTGAATCATGTTTATTATTTATATCATTTACAAATTTGAATTTAGTACTAGTTTACTATTTAGTATGCACAATGATGAATTTAGTAATTTACATGGGCTGAATTGTTATTGTTGGGATTTTATCATTAATATTTATATATTTTTTATAATTTTAGAGCCGGGGACCCCTATGCTAGCGACCTCGACACCCCCCTTCCCCCATGAATTTCCCCAAAATTTGGGGGTGCTCCCACACATCCTCCCTATGCATCTCCCTGCTCTCGTGCACCCTCGTCCCAGAGTCCTGGTGGAACATTGGATATAAGTGGCATAAAAACAAGCACAAGGAGACACAAATTTATCCTGGGAAAACCACAAACTCGGGGAAAAAACCCAGCCAACCTTAGATAGATTCTTTTTGATAATACAATCCAACCATGAACAAGCTCTTCTTCACAAGAGAAAACTGATAATGAAGAAACCCTGATACAAGACTAGCGCACCAAATAGTTGCCGCTACAACACCATGCAGAGCTAGTGCACCTTTCCAGAGATAGCGCACAAGTGAAACCACCAAGAATAACCAAGAACCCCAGATGCTGCAGTAGCTGTGTCTTCTCCTTGCCTCAGACTTGAGTCTTGCACCTTCTTCTTGAGTGAGATAGCTGAGTGAGTGAGAGTGTACAAATGAGTAAAACATCACCTTATTTATAGTCTTCAAGTCACTTTAGCTGGGGCCAACTTCTCTTCTGGGAAATTCTATTTCCCCTTTATCTTTTGCTGTGGGTCGACTTCTTTTCCTGGAAATTCCATTTCCGCTTTATTCTTTTCCTGTGGGCCGACTTCTCTTCCGAGGTGTTCTTCAACTGTTCAATGGTCTTCCTTTGACTTCTGGAATCTTCTTCTCTTCTAAGAAAGGTTGTCCAGGAGGGAATAGCTCCCACTGCTATCAAAACATCAACAAAATTTTGACATTTGATCATTTGTAGTGTCATGAACCTTTTGAATTGTTGTAGCAAAGTTGCTTCAGATTATTTCGACCCCATAGAAAATTGACTCTTTGTAGAGAACTTGGTATAGTAGAGCCAACCCAGACTCATGAAAGGTGTAGCATCCTTTTGGTGATATATTCCACACATCAATGCTACACCATCTACAAGTGGAGGCCTCAAATGATCAACTGAGCAAATTCCACTAGGATGCTTTTAGAAAGTTTTCTTATCGTACCACCATTCTTGCAGTGTTTCAGTTTTGTCATGCATGCTAACAAATTGCTTTACTCATTCTCAACTTTGTTCCAACTAGAGGTTTAGAAATTTGTAGATAGTGGCAATAACATTTGGGGCAAATTAAGCTATATGTGCTTCCTAGTGTTTGAATAAATTTGTCTATTATCCAAATTGGCTCTCTTCACTAACCATTGGATCACATTCGAGTAAGAGAATAACTTTGTGTGGGCCACAACATTGTGTAGATAAGGCTTTTGAATCATGTAGTTCATTCTAATTTCTTCAAATTCTTCACGACTCATGGAATTATTATGTGCATTGATATATAGTCTCAAATGGTTGCATTGGTTGGGGTCGTGGACTGGTTTCTTTTTTGAGGGTTTTAACCACGTATGCTATAGGATGTTGGGGTGCCTATCTATACATTTCGAACAATTGTCCATATGTTTTGTGAGCATTCAAGCTCGTGGTCAAGGTTGTATCTTTAAATATCACAATTGTGTTTGGATTCGATTTCAAAGATGTACAAGAAGTTGTTCCATTGCCATTCTTTACCTTCTTTGGAGCCATGTCACCTATGTTATTTACAATTCATTACAAACATATAGTTACTTTAAGTTAATAGCACTATCAAAATGTATCATCATAATGGTGGTGGTTTCCTTGAATGAAGATCTAAATTTGAGTTGCTAAGTACACCTTCCTTATTTTGTTTGAATGTAGATGTTCGAAAAGGGTTGTTAAGGAAATTCAAATACTTTTGATGGCTTTAAACAAAGTATTTTAAGTTCATTCTTTTAATGGCTTTAAACTTCAGGGTTAGAAAGCATGGGAGACCATTCCTATCTTTTAAAGAAACAAGGGGATTTGGAATACATAGCATATGAAAGATATGAGAGAACACTGCTCGAATTACAAACATTAAAAAATCTTAGAAGAACTTTGAATGCATAAGTTAAACTTCATTAGGAAATTGAAGCTTGCTATGTTGGCTTCAACTTTTGCTATCCTTCTAGTCTTTACAAGCTTCAAGTATCTTTCTTCAAATTGTTGAATCAAATACTCTACTATCCAAAGAACACACGGAAAATAGAATAGAGTAGATGAAGAATGGGTTTGAATCTTAATGCATCCCATGTTTTGGAATTCTCTCCTATTGTTATGAATGCTATTCTTCATTGCTTCATTCTACTAAACAGGGAAGTTCGATAAGTAGAGCAATTTGGAGAGAAGGATGCTAGATCACTGTTATCACACAGTTTGTAGCAAGGATTAAAGCTTGAGTTTTGAAGGTCAAACTGGCGAAACAGGATCCAATCCCACCCAATGTCACCACAATGGGATGGTTCTTTCTCTTTAGGGAGGTGAGGCCCAGGGGAGACGTCCCCGACGACCTGGGGTTTTGAGAAGGCAATAGGATAATAGGACAAGGATAAATTCCCCCCTCACAAGTCACCACCGAGCAACTAGTCCTGGCTAAACAACCAATAATAAAGTAAACCCCCCAAAGATATACCTGCCTGAGACAAAGCAACAACAAATGATATATGCAAGCTATTTCAAAGGGTTAGTACTTCATATGAATAGATGACTATCTGATAAGCATATGAGCAATATAGCAATAAATATTGACAAAGTCAATGTTTATAAATAGCAATGAAAATTGTCACTTCACCAATAAATACTGGAACAATATGGCATTCAATGTAATAAATCAACACTTCATTTAATTTATGCCTTAAATCACCATTCAATTGCTTATAAAACAAAAAGTTTGCTGCACAAAGGTGTTAATAGCAGGAGATGACGACAACATATAGGGTTAGAAGGTTAGTTTTAGGCTAGGGTTAGTGGAGTTAGGGTTTTAATTCAAAGTGTTGAGAGTAGTTTTGATCAGGTCACTTCAATGCATGAGGTCTCTTTAGATCAATGCCTTAGGGTTAAATGGAGTCAATAGTGAAGGACGCAAAAGCTGAAGGAGAGAAAAGTCAAAACGGCTAAGGATTAGAGGGAGAGACTTTGAGGTGTTGCTAAGGCAAGGCCTCAAAGTGAAAACCCTAGGGGAGAGAGGCTCACTTAGGTGTAGGTGAACTAGGCCTCAGTGCTCTCTCCTCCTTCCTTAACTCAAATGGCAAAATGGCTAGCTGAAAGATGAAGAATAAAACCAAAACTAGAGGGTTTGATGAGGCAAGGTGTTGCTACAACAAGGCCTTTCAGAAAACCCTAGAGGAAAACGACCCTAAGTGTAGTAAACCTAGGCTTAAGACGTCTCTCTCTTCTTGGCCTCTAGATAGTACGACTAGCAATAAAAGAAGAAAGGAAGGGAGTGTAGCAACGACTAGGCTCTCTCCTTCTTCAATGGCTGAAAATTTCTCTCAAAGGGGACATGAGACAAGGACCTACTTGTGTGCTTGTCACCTAGGGTTTTGTTCAGCAAAATCATAAATATATGCAAGAAATTAAACTACAACCATTCATTCAGGAAGTTTTGCAGAAAAATACTTACAATTCACCAAGAAATATCAATACAAACCCTAGTTGTAACACCTTCCTTCAAGAGAAATGCCAAAACATGCCAAAATAATCCTCCTTCAACAAGTGCGCATCACTAAATCAACCAATAACCTAAGAGAGGGTGCAAATTTCAGACCTCCTTATGGAGTGAGTAAGTTCTGATCCAAAAAATGAAGGTAAAAATCCCTCATTTATACCGTACCATGACCTAATTTTACATTTTAGGTCATGTAAAAGGCCGACAAGGCCAAAATACCAAATCATACTGTTTTTACATTAGAATGTTAAATCTAAACCCTAATCAAGTTGAAAAGAGATAAAAATCCCCTCTAAGGGGGACGCTAGCCCCTTCTAGGGCAAATGAAGCATCCTGGAGCAAAACGTTAGCCCTCCTTGGGCTTCTCCAACCTGCCACACGTGCCATTGTTGCCCATTCTGCCTCCCAAGACGTCCAATAGGCTAGATGACGTCATGGTCATCAAGGGTGACGCCCAAGGCCTTCCAAGGCCAATGTTCCACTGAAAAGGGATCAACCCCCCTAGGTCAAGCTGTGCCTCGGTGCCTCTGGTGGAACGTTCTTTTCTTCTCCGGTGCAAAGCCCTTGATCCATCTCTGCCTGTCTTTGCTCCCCTGATGGGGTCTCACCATCCACCTGGTGGGCTCTTCAGCCCCATGGAGGTCCTAACTGATCATCTCCCCATGTGTACTGGTCCAAGTGGTACCTATCCATTGGGCATGGTCCTGCACATCAAAATTTACGCCCTCCATGGGCTCATCAGTCACAGGGATAATAGCAATGTCAATCACATTTCATCATCAATATTATTAAACACGTGCATAAAATCCCTAATACATCAGTCAACAACTCAAGACGTTACACAAGCCTACAATACAAGTATGGAGAAAATGGCAAGATGTCCTATTGGGCTAGTGCCCACTGGAAAAGGAAAGTTCTCGAAGAGACCTCATCCAAGCCATGTAAGTGGGTGATGTGGTCAGGGGATGTCCAAGCACCTGGGTGCAATAAGGGCCAAGGGTGCAAGATGTTACCTGTGGGTGTCTTTGTAGAAGGCGAGCTGTACCTGTCATGGATGCATTTTTTCCAAACCCATTCTTGCCTTTTATTCTTTATTCTTTTTATTCTTTTATCTTTTATTGCTTTTTCTTTTTTGTTCAATAGCTAATCAGGGGACACTTCCCTGGCGTGGTGACCAGTGGTGACAACGTTACCCACAAGCACTTTTACAGAGATTAGAAGGTTGGCTCGTGATGAGACCCCCTTTCCCTTGGCCATGCAACCAAAGGTCACTGCCCTGGCGTGGCAACCAGCTGGTGGCAATGTCATACTGCTAAGTACCCATGGACCTAATAGGCTGGCTCGTGATGAGATCCGCTATCCCCTGGTTAGGTCTTGTTTTATTACTTTTTCGAGTCCCTCTTGTTTCTTGCTGAGAAGATTTTTATTGCTTTCTTGGGGATCCTTGGGTGAAGCATCTCGAGGTTTTAATCTTAGGCTTTTATCTTTTACTAGCTTGCTTTTACCTTCTGGGCCTTTAGCCCCTTCTTCCCACTAGATAAGGTGCAGTCTTGAATATAGGTCAACCCCGTGCCCAAACAAGTGGAATGGGATAGGTGAGCGGGAAACAAGATGGAAAAGTGATGCTGTGAAGGGAGCGGACGATGGCTTCTCAGAGATCCCCCCCAGTGGCAAACCAAAATCTACAGACACAGGCTTGCTAGGGCATCCTGTCAATCCCCCCAGACATGGTCAAGTGGGCAAGTGTAAGATCCAAGCAGTTGTTAGAGATAAAAGGAATCAGATACACATATTCAAAGGGTTTGATGATCAAAGTGACACATACCATGATACCTGGACCAATTACCTCATGGAGCAAGAACCCTCTTTGACACATGACCAAGTCGATGGTGATGGATGCTGCTGCTGCTGACAAGATGAAGATGCTGGAAGAAAGAAAAGGTGGGCCCTCCAGGGCCATGCTATAGTCAATCCTGCTCTCGGTACTCCATGTCTAGGACCTGTGGGCCTCGAGACATGATCTTCTAGTTATCCCTGAAAGTGGGGGATAACAATTACCTAATAATGAATTTGAGGATGTCGACCTTCTATGTATAGCTTAATCTCTGCACTTACTTCTCTTCAATGTTGGATTTTTGAATTGATTGGGTGATTAAGATTAGATCTGAAATTGAACCACAACAATCTCCTCAGTGTTTTGAATTACTTAGCAAAATCACCTCTTTGAATTGTAGGGGGTGAAAACACTTCGAACTAGCCTTTCATGTTCGTCGAATGAAGGCTCAATTATATTCGTAGGACTTCGAATGATAGATGTGTTAGATTTTCTTAATTTACAGAGCAATAGAGTTAGCAGTGTTCTTAGATCTTCTTTTAATAACAATTATATCATATACTGGAAGATAGGCAGCATAAACAAGAACAAGAGAACACAAGAGTTTATCCTGGGAAAACTCCAAATGGGGGAAAAACCCAACCAACCTTTCTTAGATAGATTTCGTCCAAGATAATTCAACCATAAACCAACGCTCAAGAGAAACAAATAATGAAGAAACCCTAGCACTAGGCTAGCACACAAACTACTGCTAGCAACTGCATTAGCAACACCGTACAACAGTAGCACACCTCTTCCTAGAGATAGAGCACAAGACAAAAACCACCACTAAGAATAACCAAGAACCTCAGATGCCGTAGTGCAATGTCTTCTTCCTTGCCTTAGACTTGCACATCCTTCTTCAGTGAGCGAGTGAGTGTATGTCCAAATGAGCAAGGCGTCGTCTCTTTAATAGTATTCAAGTCACTTTAGCTGGGTCGACTTCTTCTCTGGAGATTCTAATTTTCCTTTATTCTTTTCTTGTGGACCGACTTCTCCTCCGGGGTGTTCTTCCATTTGTTCGATGGTCTTCTTGGACTTCTGGAATCTTCTCCTCTTCTAAGAAAGGTTGTCTAGGAGGAAAATACCTATCGCAACTACCAAAACATCAACACTCCCACTTAGCTAGGGAGGTATCTTTGCACGATGTCTTCATCTAGTAGTCCACTGACTATTCTGCAATCAACTAGTAGCACACAACTACTACCATGCCATCGGTAGCTCAAATAATCCGCTACAGTCTTTATGACTATGCTGCAATCAACCAGTAGCACACAACTACTATAATGTTGTCCATCAGTACACAACTGCTGCCATGTCATAGTAGTACACAACTACTATCTAGTGGTACACAACCACAACCATAGTAGTACACAACTACTGTCTAGTGGTACACAACCACCGCCATAGTAGTACACAACCACTATCCAGTGGTACACAACCACTGCCATAGTAGTACACAACTATTTTCCAGTGGTACACAACCACTGCCATAGTCTCATGACTACATAGCAATCCACCAGTAGCACACAACTACTAGCATGTTGTCTAGTAGCACACAACTATTGCCATAGTCTCACGACTACGTAGCAATCAACTAGTAGCACACAATTACTAACATGTTGTCCAATAGCACATAGCTACTGCCATAGTCTCACGACTACGTAGCAATCAACCGGTAGCACACATTTACTAGCATGCTGTCCAATAGGACACAACTACTACCATAGTCTCACGACTACGTAGCAATCAACTAGTAGCACACAACTACTGCCATAGTCTCATGACTACATTGTGATGTTTCTCCTCTCCCAGTAGTCTTATTCACACTTAGCCACCTCGCATGGCGTAGGCAAGATTAGTATCCGACTGTGCATTACTCCCTCAGGTTGGAGGAGAAACACCACACCACACCTCCCTCTCAATGAGGGTGGACTTTCTGCATCACGCCAAGCTTGTTTTTGAAATACTCATACTTCACTCCAGATAGAGGCTTGGTGAGAATGTCCGCTATCTGCTCATCTATGGATATGTACTGGAGCTCCACAACTCCTCTCTGCACCATGTCTCGGATGTAGTGGTGTTTGATCTCTATGTGCTTTGACTTGTCATGAAAGATAAGATTCTCTAAAAGCTTCACTTAACTTTGATTATCACAGTATATCTAAGTTGGCTCCAACTGTAGATCAAATAACCCTGCAAGCAACTTCCGAAGCCACACTGGTTCACGACTTGCAACACTGGCTGCAATATACTTTGCCTCTGCTGTACTGAGTGCCACTGACGTTTGCTTCTTGGTCAACCATGAGATCATGCCTGATTCCAGACTGAAGTAACATCTTGATGTGCTTTTCTGGTCCACTGTGCTCCCTGCCCAGTCAGAGTTTGTATAATCTTGCGGCTTTACATCTTCATCCAAGACATATCTCAATCCATATCCAACTGTACCATGTAGGTACCTCAACACATGTTTTGCTGCTATCCAATGTACATGTCTAGGCACAGCCATGTACTGACTCAAAGTGTTAACTGCAAAACATATGTCCGACCTGGTGTTAACCAGGTACATCAAGGATCCGATCAACTGTCTGTACATCGTGGGATCCACCAAATTTGAAGATGAATCACTTAAGAGCTTCAGATTTGTCATCATAGGTGTGGCCATGGACTTGCAGTCCATCATCTCGAATCTCTGCAGGATCTCAACAATATATTTTCCTTGGCTAAGGAAAGTCTCATCTGGCTTCTGCCACACCTCCAATCCCAAGAAATAATGCATTAGACCTAGATCCTTCATCTCGAACTTTGAAGTGAGCTCCTTCTTTTACCCAACTATGAGCTTCTCATCTCCTGTTAGAAATAAGTCATCCGCATATAGGACCAAGATCAACGAGCAACCATTCTCAACCTTGTAGTAAAGGTTGGGATCTGCATCACTCTTGGTAAATCCCAAACTCATTAGGTAGCTATCTATCCTGACATACCATGCCCTGGGTGCCTGCTTTAGTCCGTACAAATCCTTCTTCAGTTTGCACACATGGGACTCCTTCCCATGAATCACAAACCCTTGTGGCTACTCTATGTACACTTCTTCCTCAATTACACCATTCAAGAAAGTAGTCTTGACATCCATATGGTGTAGTTTCCATCCCATCGCGGAAGCAATCACAATAATCAATCTGATGGTAGTGTACTTTGCTACTGGAGCAAACGTCTCTTCATAGTCTTCTCCCTCTTTCTGGGAAAAATCTCTAGCCACAAATCTCGCTTTGTACTTTTCTATGTTGCCCTCTACAACATGCTTGATCTTGTAGATCCACTTGGAAGTTACTACTGACTTCTCTTCTGGTCTTGGAACCACTTCTGACACATCATTCTTCATGATTGTCTGGTACTCCTCCATCATGGCATCCCTCCATACTTGCTTCTTAGCAACTTCTTCAAAAGTGGAGGGTTCTAAATCAATAAGTTCACTCATCAAGGCCACATAGCTGGAAAACTTGTGTGGTCTCTTGCTCTCTCTGAAAGAGACTTTGGGAGTTGCATGTCCTTCAACTTTCTACAAAGTGTTATGGAACCAAGCTGGTCTCTTCCTGGTGACTACAACTTCTCTAGGTGGATCTACAAGTTTCTCTGATTCTACCATCTCATTCTCAACTCCTGAAATGGGTTCCTCTGGAGTAGAGTCAACCATGACTGCATCCCTTGGAGCCTTCTGCTCCTCTTTGTCCTCATCCGTGTGAGACTCCCTTGATCTTTCGAAAGTTTCATCTTCATCAAATGTCACATCTCGACTGATCTCAATCTGTCTCTGTCCGAGGATGTATATTCTGTAACTATGCTGCGGGGGAGCGCCCCCTCCCCCCCCTCATGCCCCCTCTCCCGAAGCGCGCTTCCAAAGGCAGCGTTTAGGAATCACGCTCCCCGAGCTAGGGAGCGGAAAGCTCCCTGCCCAGGGAGCTTTCTGCTGCCTGCTCAGGGAGAATTTGCTCCCTGAGCGCTCCCTACATTAAAAAAATGCTCCCTAAGGACCCCCCTTCAATTTGCGCGTGTGAGGCAAGAGAGGGTATTATTTTTTTGTTTTGGGAGTGAGTGGGAACCAAGACAAGGTTCCATAAGAGAGGAAAAGGTATGGCTAGGGTTTCTAAGGGATTAAAACATTGACTCGCTCCATTTTTCTCTCATTCTATTTCTCATTTCACTCATCTTTGCTAGGAGGGTATTGAGAGGGTTCTTGCTAGTTCTTGATGGGATTAAGGGAAGATTGAAGGAGAATGAAGGGAGATTTGAGAGCTTGGAAGGGATTGGAGAACTTGGAAGGAATATTGAAGGCTTCCATAGGGAGATTGGAGAGCTTGGAAGAAAGATTGAAGGCTTCCATTTGTGAGAGAGCTTAGAAGGGAGATTGAAGGCTACCATAATCATATTCAACCACCATTAGAGAGATAAAGAGGTAGGCTCTTAAGCCCGTTCTTGTTTCTTGTTTAAAAATAAATAAAATCCATTTGTTGTAAACTAGTATATTATGCTATGTTGAATATTTGAATGTTTTCTTCTCCTACTCTGTCCCATTTCTCCTCCATCATTCTATTGCAGGTAGCAAGTTATTATCAAGGTTCAACAATCATGGTGATGATGTCAATGTGGTATGTCATTTTGGTTCCATTTTTTATTTTGATGGTGGTGGTGGGAAGTTGACGTCGAAATAACCAGGATAGTGATGAAGAAATAGAAGTGGACAACACAGACCAAGGAGAAGAGGAAGGAATGGAAGGGGATGAAAGACAATGAAAATGATAGTGATGATCATGATCCCCAAAAATCCAAAGAGGAGTACACACCTCTATGGAAGTATGTCACAAGGCTTGGGGGAGGTAAAGGGGGTGGAACCACCAAATTTACATGTCACCATTGTCATACAAAATACATAGGTTCCTATACCCATGTGAGAAAGCATATGTGTGGGACTATGTACTAGGATGAAGGTAAGAGTATAGGAGTCAAAACTTGTGTGAGTGTGCCACCCGAAGACATAATCAAATACTAAATGGGAGAGGAGGCAACACAAAACAAATCCAAAAGACCAAAGGTTGAACGTGAGAGTGCACAAAGAATGTTCACTGGTTGATTTGCGTCCCCACTTGCTAGTGCATTCTCGCCTTCGTCTTCAGGGTGTAAAACACTATCATATTTCCTTGATGAAGGTTGTAGAGATGATGTGGATGCAATTTTTTTTAGGTTTCTCTATGCATGTGGTATACGATTCAATGTTCTTCGCTCACCATATTGGCATGAAATGCTACAAGTCATCAGTGGTGCCCCTAAAGGAACAAGCGCCCCGAGTATGACAAAGCTAGAACCTTTGGGACTTGACAGGGAAAGAGCCAAAATCTAAGGTGCTCTAGGAAAATTTACAAATGATCAGAACTGACATTGGGTATCAATTGTATTTGATGGTTGGAAAAATGTGAAAGGCAGGCCATTCTCGGTGTGCCTGCTAGTGGTGGGGTCTTCCTTTCAACCCATGACTACTCAGATCGCTACAAGATATGTATTAATATTGCAAATGCCTTGATTAAAACCATTCAAGAGATTGGGCCCGAGAATGTTATTCAAGTCATCACTGATAATGCTGTTAATTGTAAGGCAGCAAGAGAAATCATTGAGGATAAATACCCCAATATATTTTGGTCAGGATGGAGCCATGGTTTTAGATCGCTTGGAAGCAAAACTTTTGGGTGATCATGATGGTGATCGTATTTTTGGAGGAGACTTGTCACCCCATCCACTAGCAGCGTTCCGGATGCATCAATTTTTTCTTTATCTTCATCACATCCATTGTCACATGGGGGCCATTTAGCCGCTGGTTGTGTTCCACAAACACTTCCAAGTTCCACCTACTCCTCTTCTTCAAACTCAAAGAGCACGGGAAAACTTATGGCAAGAGGAAAACTTAGAGCATAGTACTTAGTACTTGTTAATATATATTAGTTCTCTTTTTATTTTTCCTTTTTATAAGTAGTCTCTAGAACTTAGTACTATCTTCACTCTTTATTATGGCTTATTATGTAAACAATGAAGTTATGAACATTATATGACAATTTACCTTTGAAGTTTGAATTTTGAAATTTGAACTATTGACTGAATCTTACAACTCTTTGGTAATAAATATGATGCTCTAGAGCTTATTTCATTTTGTAGTTGATGTTGTCTATTACAATCTATTGATGACAAATGTTTAAGATTGATGTTATATGTGTACTAAATGGTTGATTCTTTAATCGTCATCACTAATCAATTAGTTAAGTGATCTTATATCTATGTTTTCATGTTTTTTACAATTGATTCACCATTTTGCATGCTTTTTTTTATATATATGCATCAAAATATATATTTTTTATGTATTGTATAAAAAACACTCTCGCTCCCATAAATTTTTAAAACTCCCGCTCCCGCTTCTGCTCCCCCGCTCCCAACAACCTTCGAAGTCTCACTGTATCCAACGAAGGTGCCCTTCTTTCCTGAAGGTTCCAATTTCGTTCTCTCTTCCTTTGGAACATGTGTATACACTGGACAACCAGATATCCTCAAGTGACTGACTTCTGGTTTCTTTCCAGTGAACACCTCTTAGGTGTCTTGTTCCCCAATATCTTGTGAGGACTTCTATTCTGGACATACATGACTGTGCTGGATGCTTCTGCCCATAAGTGCATGGGTAAGCCTTGGCCATGGATCATTGCTTTAGCTACTTCTACGATGGATCTGTTCTAACTTCTTTCTTTCTCCAACCCCATTCTGCTAGGGGTTGTAGGGAGTTGTCAGCTCCCTCTTAATTCCTGCTTCTTTGCAAAAGTCTTTGAACTCATTTGAGGTGTACTCACCTCCATTATTAGATCTCAATATTTTAATTTTCCTTCCAGAGAGATTCTCAACTAAAGCCTTGAATTCATGGAACTTGATGAAGACTTCATCTTTCGCTTTTAAGAAGTAGATCCATGTCTTTCGTGAGTAGTCATCTATGAATAAAACATAGTATACAAAGTTGCCTAAGGATGACACCGTCATCTGTCCGCATACATCGGAGTGTATGATGTCCAAGATCCCCTTGGACCTGCTATCACTACTAGTAAAGCTTCCTTTGGTATTCTTGCCAAGTGCGCAACCTTTGCATACTCCATCATGTTCGTTAGACCTGTAACCGTCTTGCTCAATATCGGTAGTGCTCTATAATTTATGTGAGCAAGTCTTTGGTGACATAGTTCACTGGAGCTAACACTGTTGTGTACAAGGGCATGTTCTTGGTGTCCCTTCAATTTATACAATCCTCCCTCTTAGACACCAATCGCGGTAGCGTTATCTGTGCTTGAATTTTTGGGCCATTGAAGAACTTGGCCATCCACAAACGCTACCCTAAAACCTTTATCTTCTAAAGCAGAAATAGAAAGAAGATTCTTCTTCAAGCCTTGTACAAACGAAACATCTTTAATTGAAATAGGGTTACCCGAGTCAAGTTGAAAGGAGGCTTCTCCAACTCCTTTGATTGCGTGCCTGGAATCATCCCCAAGCTCCACTTGAAGGGATGAGCTCTTTTTCTGTTAATTTTGTAAGGGAACTTCTAAATCCGGTCATGTGCTTGGAAGCACTGCTATCTACGAGCCAAGTATCACTTCCTTGAGTGATAGTACCTGTGAGTGCTAAAACAAATACAAATTCTTCATCCTTTGATTCTTTTGCCTTATTCTGGGATGTGGGCTCTTCTGTGTCTGCTGCATGTGCATGGTGTTTCCTCTTTCCTTTTTCATTTCTATGTGGGCATTGAGCGGCATAATGTCCCATATGCTTGCAGTTGTAACATCTAACTTTTGACGCATCCTTCTTATAACGTGGTCTTTTAGTTTTCTTCACACTGACTTCTCTCCTTTCTTTCCTTTTCTTCACATGAGCAACAAGAGCTTGATTTTCGTCATCATTTGCCTTTTGTGACTTGGATATTAGTTTGGATTCTTCTTGGGTGCAATCTGACCATAACTTGTCAAACTTGGGCAATTTGCTTCTTGCACAAATCCCTTGAACAAATGGGTCCCAATAGGAAGGGAATCCATTGAGTGTAGCAATCACAAGTTCAACGTCGTCCATTGAGTCTCCAATAGCTTCTAACCGGTCCTTGATTTGCGAGATTCTCATGAAATAGTTTGAGATTGTTTCTTACTTGTTCATTGTTACGTTTCTGAGTTGATGCCTTAGAGTGAGCTTCTAGATGGTGTTCTTTCTTTCATAAAGTCTGGTTAGGGCATCAAACATTTCTTTTGGTGTTTTCAGTTCTGATACATTTGGTATTAGATGATTCTTAATCGAGTCTGTCAAGATCCTCTTGGCCTTGACTTCATTCTTCTTGAACTTTGCTTTGGCTGTCTTCTTCTGGTTCTCGAAGCACCTGCTTGACATGCTCCAATAAGTCATTCTCTTCTAGAATGAGGAGTACCCTATGCTTCCGGGATCTGAAGTTATCTACTCCATCCAGTCTATCTTCAACTCTCATACTAGTACTCATTTTCATAGGTAGAGACCCTACATCTGAGAAATTTCAAATTTTCGGACTTCACCAAACTGCAAACAGAGTGTTGCAAGGGGTGTGCTAGGGTAGGGCGAACTGCTCTATGGTGAAATTAGTCTCAACTCCTTGGAAATAGTGCTCAACGAGCTTGACAAAGAATTGTGCAACTTCAGTTTTTCAAGATCTTTCCTTCCAGTTGTTAGACTGTCTTGAAGGTAACCAACTTTGATCCCATTTAGATTTTCTTAATTTACAGAGCAGTGGAGTTACCAGTGTTCTTAGATCTTCTTTTAATAACAATTGTATCATATACTGGAAAATAGGCAGCATAAACAAGAACAAGAGAACAAAAGAGTTTATCTTGGGAAAAACCCAACCAACCTTTCTTAGATAGATTCCGTCCAAGATAATCCAACCATAAACCAGCTCTCAAGAGCAACATACAATGAAGAAACCCTAGCACTAGGCTAGTGCACAAACTAATGCTTGCAACTGAAGTAGCAACACCATACAACAGTAGCGAACCTCTTCCTAGAGACAACGCACAAGAGAAAAATCACCACTAAGAATAACTAAGAACCTCAGATGCCACAGTGCATTGTCTTCTTCCTTGCCTCAAACTTGCGCGTCCTTCTTCAGTGAGAGAGTGAGTGAGTGTGTCTCCAAATTAGCAAGGCGTCCTCTCTATTTATAGTCTTCAAGTCACTTTAGTTGGGCCAACTTCTTTCCTTGTGGGCCGACTTCTCTTCTGGGGTGTTCTTCCATCTGTTCGATGGTCTTCTTGGACTTCTGGAATCTTCTCATCTTCTAAGAAAGGTTGTCTAGGAGGAAAATACCTCATGCCTACCTAAACATCAACAAGATGGACCTATTGCTTTGCTCATTATATCTCCAACCAATGAGTAAGACTCATTCAAACATTCAACTAAATTGGGCTTTCAATGATTCGAAGCATTTCCTAATTTCGAAGTAACATTGGCAAACAATTTCTTGAGTCTTAAATATAGAATAATTGTGCCTTCAAAGTGATAAAAAAAGATGATAGGCCCGACCCCACATTTTGAATTATTATTGTTATGAACCAATAAAGGTAGATCCCACCATTAAGATGAAACTCAGTACATCAAAGACTCATTCAACCTAAGTCGGTAATGGGTTTGAGAGACAAGTAGTACTTCTCATGATTTGAAGGTCTTGTTATTTCAAAATCTATTACAATGGGTAGTATTGGGCCCCATCATTAGATTAGGGTTCTTGATGTTGAAATATTTCATTTCTTGCTAATCTGATTGGTTATAAAAGAGCATATCGGGTGTTGAAAGGATGGATGTCTTCCGATCCCAACTAGTTTGATTATCAACCTTCCTACTGCAATATTGAAATACTCCGAGCATGAGGCAACGAAGGACTTCCGGCCATTGCTCATCAAATAATATTAAAGGGGTTTGTCCCTATTAATTGACCTTAATGAGTGAAAATTTTGAAACTCCAACGAATGAAGAAGGAAATCAAACGCTTGGGATATAACTTTCATTTGATAGAAACTATTCAATTGAAGGAAAAACTCTTTGATTCATAAACAAAGTGATAGTGGTTATTTAACATAGCCCTCTTCGAAATAATACGGATTTGGGGATTCAAACAACGGATTTTGGTTATTAGAGTTTCATTCAAATGACAATTCTTTGAATACTTTGGGCAGATTTTCAGACATAGGGAAAGCAAGGGTTTCCTTTTCAACATGGAAGCAAGAAAGGGGAATCTCAAACCACCAGAAATTTTAACTTTTGCATACAATAAAAGGTTTCTATTCCTAAGCGATGTTTACCTTAATTGAGGTTTTAAATTGACAAATTCAACATAAGACTTACTACCCTATAAGCTTATCAAGTAGAATTTCAAAGGTGGCTCCATATGTGTGTTAATTTCGTAAAACCCATCAATCAGAGTTAATTTGCCAATAGTTTTATACCCAGAAATTAATCTTTTAACTAGAAATAAATTTCTCAACTATGCAACAAAAAACACAGCTGAGTTTATTAACTAATTTATCAGAGCAGAAGCATAAAGAAACCAAGCACATAAACACATCAACACCAATAAAATTCCCTCTTTGCTGGTTTTCCCCACACTTGGGTTTATTGGTGTTGATGTGTTTATGTGCTTGGTTTCTTTATGCTTCTGCTGTGATAGATTAGTTAATAAACTCAGCTGTATTTTCTGTTGCATAGCTCAGAAATTTATTTCTGGTTAAAAGATTAATTTCCGGGTATAAAACTATTGGCAAATTAAATCTGATTGATGGTTTTTAAGAAATTAACATGGTATCAGAGCTCAGCTTCTGAATACAAGGAGCCAAGTCGATATTACAGGTGACCAGAAAGTAAAAATCAACAAGGAGGTCGAGTAGCCAAGCAGGGCGTGTGAGCTAGGGCAGCAAAGAAAAGATGGCTAATGCAGGCTTGAGGTTCGAGGATAGACAGGAATGAGCTTCTAACTTCAGTCCATGGAGAGAGCACATTGCTCTAGTGCTGGAAGAACAAGGATTGTGGGAGTTTGTTGAAGGTACAATAGTACTACCAACTGATCCAGCACACCAACCAACTCATCTCAGGAATGATGTGGAAGTGAGAAGAATCATTATTGATGGAGTAAAAGACCACATTATTTCTCATCTGTCAGGAAAGAAGACAACTAAGTATATGTGGGAGACATTGACCAAATTGTACCAGTCTGATAACCAGAGCAGAAAGATGTTACTCAGGGAGAAAATCAAAAGCACAAAAATGGCCAGAGGAGAGTCAGTTGCAACTTATTTGACTAAGTTCACTCAGATTAGAGATGAACTAGCAGTTGCTGGGGAGTGTTGGAGTTACTTCACACACACCTAGGATTTCTTTTTCCTAAGTTTTTTCCTATGTTTATTAGTCATTATTCAGTCTCCTATATTTTAGGAAGAATATTCCTTTAGGGAGAATCTTCTCTTCAATTTTCACTTCAGTTTGATCAGTTGAGTGGAGTCTAGATGCTACATTGGGATTATCACCATGCAACATTGGGATCATCACCAACTAATGCGCATTGTCCTTGGGATCATCACCATACTAGCGCATTACTCATTATTCCTTGATCTCCTTCTCACTTCACTCTGTTTCAGTGAGTTAACTGAAGACTGATAGACTAGTTAACTCAGCTAGGTGGTAGTTCACTCCTGTAACTGCCCGAGAGACTAGACTAGGTGGCAGTTTACTCCTGTAACTGCTGGTTTACTCCCGTAACTGTAAATTATCATTCATTCATTTGGATAATGAGAATTCTTCCATTCTTTCTCTGCTGTTTCTCTTTTCTTCTATTTTCTCTGCAACATTGTATGTCAATTCTTAGCTAGATCTATTCTGTGCAGGTTCAACACATTTAGATGGTATCAAAGCAGACAAACTGCTAGGGAAAAGCCACACCAAATTATTTTTTGCAGGTATCGAAGATTGAAGACAGTGAAAAAATGGAATTCCCAAAAGAATTCATTCTTACACCTTACAACTTCTTTGCATCGAAGGAGAATATTGTTATTGCACAATGTGTACTTTGATCAAAGGAAAGGTTAATGGAAAGCAAATTGGTGTAACTGGAGGTTATCCTATCACTGTCACCTCAATAGGATGCCTCTTTCTATTTAGGGTTGATGGCCCAGGGGGGGCCGTCCCCAGTGACCTGGGGGTTTGAGAAGGCAAGGTTAAGATGTCTATGAAAAATTCTTTTCTCACAAGTCACCATTGATCAAAAAGTCTCGCGGTTTTAATCAATGAAGTAGTGAAATATCAAGATGTACCTCCCCGAAACAAAGCAACAAGAAAATATATCTTTTGCAAGTACGACTTGCTGTTAGTGCTTCATAAAACCACAAACTTCATCAATAAAAGCAAATGGCTGATATAATGGTGAATTAAACAAAAAATTGTAGCAACAATATTTATGAGACAATAGCTTCACAATAAGTGCCTTGAAATAGCTTCAAAATGACCAAAAATAATCAATCATTAACATTAAAATACTAGCATTTGTCAGAAGCAAGTAAGGTAATGCATTAATCAACTTGTTCAATTGCTTTTAGATGCTTCTAGTGCTGCAAAAGATGGCTGTAGCTTACTTTAGTAACAACAACAACAAAGTTAGTAGATTAGGCTATTCTAATGTTAGCAGTGGTTAGTAGAAAGCTTAAGGTATAGGTTTTGATAGTTGTTTTGTGTCAATCACTTAACGACAAGTCTTAGATTAGTGCCTTTAGGGTAAATGGAGTCTTTTTAAGTAGCATCAAATCTTGAAGGAAAAGATGATAATAGAACCAAAGACAAGAGAGATAAATAGTTGAAGTGTTGGTAACCCAAGGCTTCAACTACCAAACCCTAGGGGGAAAATAGCTACTAGGGTGTAGGTAACCCTTGCCCCTAGTAGTTTTCCTCCTTCTTTAGCTCAAGGATGAAGTAATGACGGGTTTGATGAAGCAATAATGTGCTAGGGTGTTGCAATGACAAGGCCCTTAACAAAAACTTCAAGAAAATCGACTTCTTGGCAAAATCTAGTATGTGAAAGTTCTTAAAACAAGGACAATAACATGTGCTTAGCTTCCTAGGGTTTTAAGCTAGCAATTTCATAATCTTAATGTAAATGCAAGATAAACATAACTTTAACCATTCAACGAAGAAGAATTGCAGAAATCTTACTTACATTCATCAAGAATCATCAAGCAAATAACCTAGTTGAACATTTCCACCAAGAAAATTGCCAAAATAGTCCAAAATTAGCCTCCTTCAACAAGTGTGCACTAAATTTCAGTCATGTAACCCTAAATAGGGCACAATTTCAGACCTCACCAAGTGTGAGTGAAAGATGATGAAAAATACGAGGGCAAAACCCTTATTTATACAGTTTCAATGACTAGAATTAGGTCAAAAGGGTCGACATGGCCAGTTTACATGTAATATCCAGTTTTTACATTAAATGACATAAATAAACCCTAAATCAAGCAGAACAGGTGACGTAATGCCCTTTTAGGGCGACGTTAGGCATTCTTAGGGAAACGTTGGCCTCCAGGAGCAAAACATTAGGCCTCCTAGGGCCTCTGGATCAAACCACATGTGCCACTTGGCACACAACTGCTTCCAAATTGTCCAAAATGTTGGGTGACGTCATGGGTCACATGGGTGACGTCATGGGCCTTTCAAGGCCTACATCATAGTGAGAAGGGCAAGACCCCCTTGGGTCCAGGCCTACCAGGCTGTCTTTGGTGGAACACCTTCCTCTCTCTCTGGTGCAAACCTCTGGTCTGTCTCTGCCCTCGGCTGGGGTCTCAACATCCATTTGGTGTCTCAACATCCATTTGGTGGGGTTTTAGGCCTATGGAGGTCCGAACTAATCATCTCCCCATGTGTATTGGTCCGTCGGGTGTGTCCCTGCAACAACAACAAGTACGCCCTCCATGGGCTCATAAGTCACATGGATCATAGCAATTATTTAAACATGTGCATAAAACCCCCTTTTCCCAGACAATTTCTCAAAGACGTTATGCTATTCTACAAGCCAGGTTTGGAGGGGACGTTACGATGTCCTATTGGGATAGTGCTCATTGGATGTGGGATGTTTCTGGGTGAAGACAAATCCAGGCCATGTAAGTGGGTGAGGTAGTAAGGGATGTCTGAGCAATGGGTGCAGTGATGACAGGGGAATGTATGGCTTACCTGTGGGTGCCTCTGAAGAGAGTGAGCTGCACCTTGTCATGGATGCAAATGTTTCCAAGCCCATTCATGCCTTTTATCTTATTTCTTTTTCTTTCAAGAGACTAGTCAGGGAACACTGGCCTGGTGTGGTGACCAGTGGTGAAAATGTTACCCACAAGCATTTCATAGAGATGAGAATGCTGGCTCGTGATGAGACCCCCTTTCTCTTTGCTATGCCACCAAGAGCCACTACCCTGGTGTGGTGACTAGCTGAATGGTAGTGTCATACCGCTACATGTCGATGGACCTAATAGGCTGGCTCGTGATGAGACCCCCTATCCTCCAACTAGATCTTGAATTTATTATTTTATGGGTCCCTCTGTTTCTTGCTGAGAAGCCTTTTATTGCTTTCTCGGGGATCCCTAGGAAAAGCATCTGAAGGTTTTGTTCTTTTGGCTTTTATCTTTTGCCAACTACTTTTACCCTCCGGGCCTTTAGCCCCTTCTTCCCACAAGGTAAGGTACAACCCTTTGCTAGCTTGGCAAACCCAATGCTCGAACCAATGTTTGGGGTGGATGAGAGCGAAAAATATGAAAAGTGGTAAGTATGGTGGGAACAGACAATGACCTTTCATGAACCCACCCAGTGGCAACTCAAACCCTATGGGAACCAACTTACTAGGGCATCATGTCATTCCCTCCAGGTGTGGACAAGTGGAAAGGCATAAGGTCCAAGCACACGTTAGAAGTAAAGAGAATTAAATGCACATATTCAAATGTTTTGAGAATCAAAGTGACACATACCATGATACTCGAACTCATTACCTCATGGAGCAAGACCCACTGCTGCTAAAGGACTAGGTCAATGGGATGGATGCTGCTGCTGCTGCTGACAAGGTGGAGGCGCTGAAGAAGAAAGATGGGCCCTCTAGGGCCAGGCTCAAGTCAATATGGCTCTCGGTACTCCATGTCTAGGACCTGTGGGCCTCGAGACATAATCCTTAGTTATCCCTAGGCTAGGGGATAACATTTACATGGTATCAAAGCCGACGGACTACTAGGGAAAAGCCACACCGAATTATTTTTTGTAGGTACCGAAGATTGAGGACAACGGAAAAATGGAATTCCCAAAATAATTCATTCTTACACCTTACAACTTCTTTGCATTAAAGGAGAAGATGATCATGCATCTTCGAAGTAGAGGATTGTACAGGTTAACCATGAACACAGAGACAGAACCAACATCAGCTATAGAAATATCCAAGTATCTAAATCGAATGGATGAAGGATTCAAAACAATTTGCAGTCTCATTTCTCCTGATCTCCTCTTTCACATATCGTCCTGTAAAACCCCCAATGAAGCCTGGACCACCATGGAAGGGATTTTTGGCAAACACGATGAGATGAGGGGACACATGATCGAGGTAGAATTGCTCACATTGGATCCAAAAAGCTTCAACAATCTCCAAGATTTGTTTACCAAATATAAGGATTTACTGTCGCAACTCAAGGCTTGCGGGGTTGATAAATCTAAGGAGGAGAAACAAATGGTTCTCACCATTCTCTCCAAACTTGGTCTTGAATTCTCAGTGTTTGTATCCACATTCCATTCAGTCAAATTCGCCTCTGGAGCCACCTAGAAGGTGCCTTCTCTTGAGGAATTTATTGAATCTTTGACCAAGCTCATCAACATAGGCAAAATCAAAGGCCCAAAGGCACATGCACTTACTGTGCAAGATGGCAGAGGTCATCAATATCATAAATCTAAAGATAAAGACAAAAGAAAAGCTCGTGCAAATTCGAAGAAGGAAGGGTATTCAAAACCCTTCAATGATGCCTCCGGATGCAAAGGTGGAAAGAGAAGAAAAGAGGAGAAATGCATATACTGCCATAAAGGATTCTATCCAAAATCCGCATGTATGCAAAAACAAATAGATCTTATGAACCAAATACTTCAGCAAAACAACCTTGGAGATCACATCCCCAAGGGTGCCAAGAAGAAGAAGCCAAAAGATCAGAATCCCAAGAAAGACAATCATAGCCATGCTTTGATTACCCTTAACTCCTTTCCTGATCCTTAGATCGTAGATTCATGAGCATCACACCACATGGCTACCACAAAACAGGTCTATTCTTCATTGGATGCATGCAAAGGTCCACCTATTCTGATGGGGGACAACTCTCCAGTCGAGGTCACCGACAAAAGAAGGATTGAACTCACCAACGAAAGCTTTGAGAATGTGATGCACGTTTCCAAACTTTTCGTCAATCTTCTATCCGTGTATCAGATGACAAATTCTTTCACCGGAAAGAAATCCATATTCACACCTGATGCAGTGGATATCTATGACATGCAAACCAACTCCAGGGTTGCTACAGGTGAAGTAAATCATCAATCTAGGCTTTACACATTTTCTGAATTTATTGAACTAGATTCTGCTTTACTACTTATCCATGCTGATGAAAGTAGTAGGATATGGCACGAAAGGTCTGGGCATTTAAATTTCAGATATATGCGACAACTTATAAAGTAGGGAATGGTTGATGGTCTACCCGACGTCCACTTCTCCAAAGGAATTTGTGAGGGATGTGTTCTTGGAAAACACCCTCAAGAGAAATTCGACAAAGGAAAGACTCGGAGAGCTTCCTCTCCTTTAGATCCGAGCCATAGTGACCTCATGGGCCCTTTTCTGCATCCATCAATAAAAAAAGCAAGGAACATGCTCATTTTTGTTGATGATTTTTCACGCTTCACATGGATTTTCTTTCTTAGGCGAAAATCATAGGTCTTTCAACACCTCAAAGATTTCAAAGTCCTTGAGACACAGTCAGGAAAGAAAATCAAAATCCTTTGAACTGATAACGGAGGAGAGTATGTCAACCATGAGATCCATAATCTCTGTCATGATGCAGGGATTCAATTGCAACACACAGTTCCCTATTCTTTGCAGCAAAACAAAGTTATTGAGTAGAAAAAGAGATCTCTAAAAGAGATGGCATCTTGCATGCTACATGCAAAGTCACTTCACAGAGATTGTGGGCCAAAGCACTTAGTTGTGCAACCTACATCCAAAACAGATCTCCCCATAGATCCGTCAAGGATAAAGCCCCCTACAAGGCTTGGAGCGGCCTCGAACCGGAAGTGACCCACTTTCGTATTTTCGATTCATGTGCATGGGCCCGAATTCCCTCTGAAAATAGGAAGGCACTCGATCCACAGAGCATAGAGTGTATCTTTGTTGGATACCCTGATAGTGTGATGGGATACAGACTTATTGATCTTTCCTCGGACTGGCTCATCATTGAGCGAAGTATCCAATTCGAGGAAAGTGTCTTGCATGTACCTCAACAGTCGCATGCAAACACCTTTGTTCTTCCACCTGTCAGAGATGAGCATGCACATGTCGACTCTTCTTCAGATGAGAGTTCTGATTCAGAGGATTAAGATGATCCAGATACAGAGTCAGTACAATCAGATGTAGAGTCAATGCATCCAGATGCAGATGTTGGGCCTAGACTATGCTTCAGGGTGGAAGGGATCTTGTTGGTGATCCAACTGATACTAGGAGGACTCGATTTGATTTCGAGGAACCTCCTCTTGCACTCACTGCCATTGAACCGTTGCCACCCAGGGATTTTTTCTTGGTTCAGTCTTTAGATCCATAGTCTTATGGCGAGGCTGCTGGAAATCCCTTTTTGGAATCCGCCATGTAGGAGGAGTACAACTCCCTCCTCGATAACCAGACTTGGGATCTGGTTCCCCTTCCTTCAGGAAGGAAACTTTTCAGGTGCAGATGGATCTATAGGACGAAGAGCGCAATGGATGGACAGATTAACAGATACAAAGCCAGGCTTGTTGCCAAAAGATTTCAACAGGTGCGATGAGACCTTCTCTCCAGTAGCGAAGATGGATTCCATACGTTTGGCACTCCACTGATTGACAACACACTATACAGACAGTTAGTGGGGAGCTTGTTGTATCTCACACACTCCAGATCAGACCTCTCCTATGCAGTTGGAGCAATTTCTAGGTTCATGCAGGAGCTGCATGAGCTACATTGGAAGGTTGCAAAGCGTATCCTTCGATACGTACGAGGCACCCTCACCATTGGGATTCATTATGCAACAAACTCTACATTGGATGTTATTGGGTTCACTGATTTTGATTGGGCTGGCGATAACACTGATCACAAGTCCACATCTGGTTACTCAGTCAGTCTTGGTTCCGGGCCTATCTGTTGGTCGAGCAAGAAGCATTCTTCTATTGCTCTATCTTCAGTCGAGGCAGAGTACAGAGGGGTAGTTAACCTAACCATTCAGGCTATGTGGCTCCAACATTTTCTCACTGAGTCGGGCATTCAGTTTCATCGACTGATCGTCATCTGGTGTGACAACCAGAGCACTCTGAAGTTCTGCAGAGATCCAGTTTAGAGGCATCAGACTAAGCACATCGAGATCCACATGCACTACATTTGGGACTTAGTACATGAGGGGATCATCGACCCGCAGTTCTGTCCTTCAACAGAACAGACTGCATACATCTTCACCAAGACCTTCACTGAGCAAAAGCTCCATTCTCTGCGCAATTGTCTTGGAGTGAAGGACACTTTGAGGGGGGGTTTTTCCCATGAGGTTTTCGCTCTTTCCTCGCTTTATTTCAGTGTATCTTTTGTATTTGGGTCCCTAACATGGCCTCGTTGCTAGGACCCATTCTTTATTTTCACCATACTGATGTTCAGGGGGGGTGTTGGAGTTATTTCACACACACCTAGGATTTCTTTTTCTTAAGGTTTTTCCTATGTTTATTAGTCATTATTCAGTCTCCTATATTTTAGGAAGAATATTGCTCTAGGGAGAATATTCTCTTCAGTTTTCACTTCAGTTTGATCAGTTGAGTGGAGTCTAGATGCTACATTGGGATTATCACCATGCAACATTGGGATCGTCACCAACTAATGCGCATTGTCCTTGGGATCATCACCAGACTAGCACATTACTCATGATTCCTTGATCTCCTCCTCACTTCCCTATATTTTCGTCAATTAACTGAGGACTGATAGACTAGTTAACTCAGCTAGGTGGCAGTTCACTCCCATAACTGCCCGAGAGACTAGACTAGGTGGCAATTTACTCCCGTAATGGCTGGTGTGTGTCCAGATCACTCTAGACCACCACTATGGCGCATTGGCTTCTCCTCCAGTGCGCATTGGTTGAGTTATACAGTGTATATCATGTGTAAATTATCATTCATTCATTTGGTTAATGAGAATTCTTCCATTCTTTCTCTCCTGTTTCTCTTTTTTTCTATTTTCTCTGCAACTATGTATGTCAATTCCCAACTAGATCTATTTTGTGCAGGTTCAACACATTTATAGGGAGACCATGGATGAGACTGAGTTGGCGAGGATATCCTTGAATGGCATCTAGCCAAAGACTGAAGATGAGGAGAACCTTTCATTTACAGGCAAGGGCAAGTTCAGAGGAAAGAAGGGCCCCAATGGGGGTTAGATCTCAAAGGGAGAGAAGAAGAAATATTTCAGCAAAATCAAATGTTTTCCTTGTCACAAACCAGGACACTTTGCCAGTCAATGCCCAAACAGGAAGAAGGGCAACAAGAAGTCACATGTGGCAACATCGGCTTTAGTAGATTTGAGAGAGTTCTCACTCATTGCACGTCTTTCTAGTTCTGCCAGTAGTGGAGTTTGGTACATAGACAGTGGCACCTTTCGTCATATGACTGGAGTGCGGGATTACTTCTCTAGCCTGAAGGAGGAGATGGACCTCATGATTGAAATGGGCAATAATGCCAAGTGTCGGGCAACAAACCATGGGACAATGACATTTTAGAGGGAGTTTGGGAAGTTATGATGGTGAGAGATGTGCTATATGTTTCGGGTATGAAGAGTCTGATATTAGTTTCAACCTTGGAGGATAGGGGCTGTTGCTGTCCTTATACACACTTGCAAACGTGAGCTACGTCCTTCTCACTTAGTGTGTCCTTGGAGGCACAATGCCTAGGTTCAAAGTCCACGCTGTCACTTTGACTTGAACCTCTTCCGTCTAGGCTAACTCTTAGGGAAGCCAAGGGGGTAGACCCTAGTTACTAGATGAGATTAAGAGTTTTGATGTTCTAGGAGTTGGTTTTAATTGGTTAAAAGGTCAGGGGGAATCTAGCCTATGATGTCAATCAACAAATGCACTATGCAACTATCTAAGTATGAGAGTCAAACCTTTTCCTAGGGCAACTAAGATTAGTGCCTAAGATTGGGCAATGGGGTCAACTAAGTTAGGGAGATGTTCGTTACAAGATCAGTTACAAAGTATTACAAAGACAGATATAATTAGATACAAAAGAATATATCAACTATACAGATTTAGACTAGATACAAGATATACAATGTACTCACAAGTTTGCTTGCATGTGCAGGAATTAAAGATACATAAGACAAAGAACTCAACACATGAAGCTAAGCATGCTCACAACAGATAGAGTTTCGTTGGACTGCTTTTCAATGGCCAAGAGATGCAAATCACTCAAGACCCAGTCAAGAGAGTGCCTCCAGATGGATGCGCACTTCTTGAAGAATCACACTACGAGTACAAGAATTAATGATAGATAAAAACGTGGAAAGCCAA
This sequence comes from Picea sitchensis, assembly GCA_010110895.2. Lineage (NCBI taxonomy): Eukaryota > Viridiplantae > Streptophyta > Pinopsida > Pinales > Pinaceae > Picea > Picea sitchensis. The sequence continues at coordinate 41,284 of SNQJ01S0008916.1, read as the reverse complement.
ATATTCCAGATGAAAGATGTAACCACTTAGATATTATTTCTACAACACATCAAAAATAGCTTGCATATGAATGTAAATTTAAAGACCGTGAGATCAGTGATATTGCAAGTGTGTAAGCTTGGTGTTGTAGACTGAAAATTGAATTAAGTGGTTAAGTTTGGAAATAATTTTAGCCCTATCTAGGTGTCAACCCAAAAATCTCCTCCCCCTATTACCAAGTAGTTGCTGGATGCTCAAGAAGTGAGGCAACGAGGCCTACCCTAGCTTCACAGGTCAACCCTAAGGCTGAGTACTGTGGAAAATTTCTGTGGCTTTCCTCAAAACCCCAGTTTTTAAGTGGCGAAGATGGTGAGTTAAGGTGTCCTATTAAGTCTAATTGATAAATTTTAGATCTACAAGCTAAATACTGTGAAGTGTGATTGAGTGCTTGTAGCTTGCTCAACAAGAAATTGCCAAAATATTGAAGCCTTTAGACAATGTATTGCAAGTTAAATTTTAGTTTCCGGAAAAGGCCTTGGGGACCCAAACTAGAATTAACGATTGAGTTCTTAGTTATTATATTGCAAATGTGAAGTGTGAGAACTGAAAGTAACTTGTGGAATTGTAAAAGGTTGATTAATTGAGCCTTTATGAAACTAGTGTTAGCATGCGCATGTGTAATATAAAGATTAGATAAACTGAACTATGACATGCCACGGAAAATAACGATATAATCTAAGCCACCATGGGCTCTAAGCTAGCATGTGTTATGAGATCTACTCTAGATTATTTTAAGTTAAGCATGCATGTAGAAATCACGACTAATCTAGCTGAGATTGCAAAGTAAAGACTGAAAGGAAAGCAAGCTGCTTGGGTACAACTCCTTCGGGCTTGTGTTTACAGTATTTTAGAGTAGATTGGAAGAAGAAAACGTTAACCAGTGAGAGGAGTTGTTTGGAGGATGTGTTGTGCATGTGATTTGGGCAACATGCCCTCTTGTCCTGGTAAGAACCTGCAAAAATCAGCAAGCTATTGCTTGCTGATTTGAGCTGCAACACACTCAGAAAATGTTATGAAATCTTTGTTTTTAGGCAAAGATTTCGTGCATACAAGAACCAGAAAATTTAAAGATTTTAGGTGACCTATCTAAGCATGTTAGCTACCGAAATGAAGAATGAGAAAAGGTGAACAATATCAGAAATAACTTGGAGTGTATGCGAGAAGTAAAGGTAAATCCGTGCTTGGACCTAGCACAATATCCTCTCCTTGAAGTGTCCTGCAAAGCTTAAACAGAATGTGAGACAAAGATAAATAATGATAGCATATATGAATCATCAAAACTAATTTTAATCATTAGTACATGCAGATCAAATAAGTTAACAATTATACAATCACTAAACTTAGTTAAGTAAAATACTTTACCCAACAATCTACCCATAATCACACAAATATTTAAAACAAAACGATTTCACCTCATATGCATGCAAAGAGCCCAGACAAATCTTGAGATCCGTGTATCCTCCAAAGCATTTCCTTTATTATCCAAATGGAAGAAGTTGTAGCAACTAATTGCTACAAG
>SNQJ01S0008916.1:26460-39676 GCA_010110895.2 Picea sitchensis | reverse complement strand
CATTTCCTTTATTATCCAAATGGAAGAAGTTGTAGCAACTAATTGCTACAAGTTCTTCAATAGCCACACCAATGAAGAGAAGTGACAATAATGATGAGAGAGGAAGAGAATAAGATGGTGAGAAAAGAGTAGCATAACAGTGCCATAATGAAAGGTGAAGAATGAGGGAGTGAGAGGTCTCTTAAATAGCTTGAGAAGCTAAGGAGACCCCTCTTGGATTTTCAACATGTGTCAAACATCCAAGGGAAGACAACTCACATAGGAAAGCAACCAATGAAAAACCAAGCTTTTAGGTTAGGAAAAGGAAAAAGATGAAGAGGATGGGTGAAGAAAGCAAGGCAAGGAGGGGCATATTGGTTGAAGGAGGAGACCTATGAATTCTTTAAAACAAGAGTCCACTTTTTAATTGTTGTTTCCAATTTCAAACCAGAGAGGGGACGCAAGTTTTTAAGGAAAGCGTGAGCTAAGGTGAAAGCGTGAGGAGGTGTGGGGATGGCTCACGCCTTAATGGCTTATGAGAGGTGGAAGAGAAAGATCCACACTTTAATCAAAGCAAAACTTAAATTAAATCATGAAGTTTCCAAAAATAAAAGGGGAAATGCGTGAGGTTTTAGAGTTTACATGAGGTATGAGTGTGTGACGTGAGGTTGAAGAGTGGGGGAGTGTCTGGGACACACTCCCTAATGGGACGTGAGTGGTAGAGGAAAAATATGAGTGGAGAAAGGGAGGGACCACACTTTGAATTAAGTGAGAAACCAAAACTTACGTGGGAGTTGAGAGGGACGTGAGCTAGCTTGAGTGAGGGAGGAGTGTGGAGTGACGTGTGAGGGACGTGAGGTGAGGGGGATGGGCGTAGGAGTGAGAGAAAGGGCGCTCCTCATGAGGAGGGGCCCATAACTTATTAACATGAGTTATTAAATTAATCCATGAATTAATACATGCTCACGTGGGAAGGGGGACGTGAGTTCATGATGGAAAATAATTAAAATATAATTTTAATTAAAAGTGGGTTTATAAGGGTAGGAATAGGTAGGTGGGGTCCCTCTCATCTTTATTTGCCACTTGTTTCACTTGATTAGGTCCATTATTACAAAAATTACATTTTCCCATGTTCTGGGTTTGGCAATTAAAATTACCGTTTTCCCGAAAAACTCCTAAGCGGACAAACAACCTAGCAAAACTTGTTCGACTGAGTTGAAACTTGGTCCACGGGTGCAGGGGGTCTCATTAGCTTTCTTTTGAGTAAAAATACCCCTATTGCAAATCCCGGGACCTAAGTTTTACATTAATTACCCAACACTAATTAATTAATTAATTCAGAACCTTAAAAAAAACCTAGCTAGACTTGACGGAATTTTGCGAAATTTTGCGTGCTGTCTTACATGGTCATTTACAACATTCCTAAACACTAGCTACCTAGGAACGACTTCATTAGAACGCCTTTGACCACTTTGGAGGATTTATTGGGTGGGAGTGAAAAACTCGAGGGAGATTAACCCAGTTGGTTAGGCAACATTAACCTCCCGAGGATAAAAAACACTCAGCGAAAGGAATTCTCCTAATGAAGAAACCCTAAGGCAACTGGCCTAACATGATCCATGTAGACCTATTACATTATAAACCCGCGCAGGGGTGCGGTAATCCCGCTTACAAAACTGTGTGCTGGAGCAAAAATGCCATGTAGAACCAAAAAGTCTTCGACATGTTTGCATCTGATGATGCATATCTTCAAGGTATATGGAGTTGACCCCCTAGTTGAAGAGGCGGTCAACAGGGGCTATGTGGTGTCATTTCAGGATGGGAGAGTGTACATCAAACTACAGGACTCCAAGACTGCTAAAGTGATTAGAGTCAGGTGAGAGAAGCTGTATAGGCTTTAGTTTGAGCCAACCCGAGCATTGATGAGCAACGCATGTGACATGGCCATAGTTTTTAAAACTTGAACCGAACATCAAACCAATCACCTATCAACTCAGACATCGAACCGGAACCAGATCAAACAAAACCGGTTTGATTTCAACGACTTAGCTCAATAAAAATACTTTAAATAATTAAATTTTAATGAAAGAATTTATTTTAAAGCTTTCAAACCATAATTCCAAACCATTAGAGACAAAATATGCAAAGTTTGCTCATCTATATACCATGTAAAGGTGTATATATCAAAATGGTACCAAGTGCAATACATATTAGCAACAAAAAACATAATCAATGAGGCTCTAAATGGCCTCTACAGTCCATAAAACATGCAAAAACTATAATCTACCAATCTACTACATATCATTGATCAACATGATCAGTCATCAAACTCATCACCACTGCTAGGAATGGGATCATCATCAACAACTATGCCAGCTACAAAATCATCCTCTGACTCAGAGTCTTCAGGCTCCCCGTTCTCCTCAGGGACATCTTCCACTACAGTAGCTGAAGTAGTAGATGGATTGACATGTGAGATGTGAGGGTCGAGAGGTGTATATGTAGTTGGTGTGTCGGGTTAGGAGTTAGATTAGGTTTTAGAATTGTTTATTTTGAGATTTTTTATATTTTTTAGTCCGCGGGTGGGTTCGACATTCCATCGACTGGTCAGACATGGAAGTGGTCGGTTCGATAGGTTTGGTATCCAATCGACTTCAACTCGATCGATTCGATACCAAACTGTGCACTTATCCGGTTTGAAGTCCGGTTCAATTCGCCTAGGTATCCAACCTACCGGTTTGGCGGTTCGATAACAACCTGTCCCGATTTTAAAAACTAGGGACATGGCAGAGTTTTGGCATAGGAGATAATGAAAGGACATCCTGACTTTAGCACAGAGCATCATGATGTATGCAAGGGGTGTGCTATGGGTAAGTAAACCAAGACAACTTTCCCAAATAGTGACAACATGACAAGAGGCATTCTTGATTTGAAACACTCAGACGTATGTGTGCACATGTCATCAATATCCTTGAGTGGGTACGAATATTATGTCAGCTTCATCAATGATCAATCGGTTCCAAGAGTTCAAAGCTCTTGTGGAGAACTAGATGGGTAGAAAGATCAAGACACTGAGATTTCGACAATGGATGTGAGCACACCTTGAAGGCCTTCAATGATTTCTGTGCAGGTGCTGGGATAAAGAGGGAGTTGACTGCCATGTAACCCCCAACAGAACGGGGTAGCGGAAAGGAAGAACAGGGCCATTGTTGGGGTTGTGAAGGCTATGTTGTACAATCCTGGCCTGCCTAGATTCTTGTGGGCAGAAGGCTGCAACACTGCAGTCTACATATAGAACAAGAGTCCCCACAAGGTGTTGGGGAGGAAGACTCCTGAGGAGGTATTTACAGGGAGGAAACTAGAGGTTGGACACTTAAGGATTTTCAGATGCCTAGTCTATTGTCATGTCCCCTCAGAGAAGAGGACGAAGTTCGATGCCACTGCTAATAAGGGGATCTTTGTTGGCAACAATGAGACTTCCAAGGTGTACAAAGTCTACATTCCTTCCTTTAGGAAGACAATGGTCAGGAGGGATGTGAAGTTTGAGGAGGACGGAGCCTTGAGGAAGGCTCATGGGACTATTCCAACAACAACAGGGATCAAGAACTAGAGCCTCAGAAGGCTGCGGATACACAGGTTACAGGTGTAGGGACAGGTATCAACACAGATGATTAGATTGCAGATCAGGATGAGGAGCAGGAGGCTCATCTAGTACAGGACACTCCTTTTACCACTAGGAGGAGGAAGATCGGATTGGAAGAGCAGACCTTGAGAGAGGCACAAGAGTTCGTGGATGCTCCTAGGACTTTTGTCAGAGAGCAGAGAACCACAAAGATTTTCCAGCTATATGGCTCTAATGAGTGAGCTATTGGAGGCCGAGCCTTCCAGCTATGTGGAGGCATCACAATAGTAGGTGTGGAGAGATGCCATGGTGGAAGAGTATGCTTCCATCATGAAGGATGATGTATAGGAGGTTGTTCCTTGGCTAGAGGAGAAATCAGTGATTGGCTCGAGATGGATCTACAAGATCATGCATGACAGTGTGGAGAAGTTCAAAGCCCGCTTTGTGGCTAAGGGGTTCTCTCAGAAGGAGGAAATCGATTATGATGAGACATTCGCCCCAATGGCGAGATACACTTCGATCAGGGTCGTGACTCGTGATCTCAATTGCAACAGAGATGGGGTGGACGATCCACCAGATGGACATAAAGACGACCTTCCTTAATGGCATTGTTATGGCACAATTTGTACTTGTCCAAGCCCAAGACAATTAAATCTAATTGGCGTAACTACATGATAACTCACCACTATCACCTTTGTAGGAAATCCCCACATTTTAGGGGTGGAAGAGGTCCAGCCCAACGGAGGCGTCCCCGGTAACCTCAAGGGATCAGATAGCAAGGATATGGTCAAGCTCAAAGCGCCCTCTCACAAGTTACCTAAGTCAAAAGGTCTATGTCTGTGAAATTGAGGCAAAGGAAGAGTGTTTGTGTACTTGCCCGAAACAAGAACAATATAACATATATATATATATATATATATATAACAATTTCCAAGTACAATATGATATTATAGCTCTACAGACAATAGATAATGAAAATATATGATGGTTGAAGTAAAATTGCAGCAAGATAAAGGCTTACAACAACAATTAGTAATTTGTAACAACCACAAGAAATTTAGCTCAGAATTGCAAGATAAGATGGTGAAAACTTAGCATTTATTCAAGGGATCAAATAGTGCTCGTCACAAGCAATTTCTAAGTAGTTTAGACTAGTATTAAATTAGTGTATGCAGCAAAATGAGGCAAGTTAGATGGTTGTAACAATGTTTTGCAACAACAATAATAAAATTAGTAAATTTAGCTAAGCTAGGGTTAGGAAAGGTTCGTAGAACCTTTAGAGAATAGAGTATAAGAGTTGTTTGATCAATTCCTTCACAAGAGAGCAATGAAACTAGAGCCTTTTGGGATTATGGAGTCAATTACAACAACAATATAACTTGGAGAAATAAGTGATGATACCAATGTTCCAAGGATGATGAGATGAAGTTGAGGAGCTAACACTTTAGGGCCTCAAACTTCAAGTCTCAAAAGATGAATTTGCTAGAGAACACACTCTTTTGGGCTCTAGTGATTTCTTCTTCTTCCTTAGACTCTTGAAATATATAGCAACAAGTTTGTAGAACAAGACTTCTAAAGTGCTAGCACTTTAGGGCTTTAGAAGCCTACCCTAGACAAGATTCTCTTGACAATTCAATAAGTAGAATGATCTAGAGAGAGGAAAAACACCTTATGTTCCTCTCCTAGGGTTTAAGCAAACAATTTCATAATATTCAACATGAATAAGTAAAATTCACCATAAACATTTGATGGATGAAATGAAAATTGCAGATTTTACTTATTTCACCAAGAATAATCAAGCCTAAAACCCTAGTTTGTAGAAAATTCCACCATAAATCAGCCAAAAAGCATCCAAAACATGTCCTCCAAGTGGTGCGCACTAGTAAAAGAGATCAATATGCCAAAGAGGGCGAAAATTTCAGTCCTTATCCTCTTGTGAGAGGAAGAGTTATGATTAAAAATGAAAATGGCAAGGCCTCTATCTATAGGAGGCCTTGCAAACCATATTTGTCAACTTAAGTAAAAAATACAAAGAGGGCCAACCTCATAATTTCCCCTTTACAAATTACAAAAAAATATTTTTTCACAAAATAAACTATAAAAGGGTGACGTCATCCTTCCTTAAGGTGACGTTGAGCTCCAAGAAGGCAACTTTGAGGGTGTTAGGTGGAACATTGGGCCTCCAAAGGCGTCGTATCATGCCATCAACTGCCAAAACAAGATGCCATGTGTCCTCCATCAATACATCATCTCCATCAAACCCTAGCCCTCTAAATGTTGACGTCACGGGCTAGGTGAGCGACGTCTTAGCTTCCAAAGGCTGGCATCCAGGTGGAAAGAGGTGGGAGCTCATCTCCTAGCCATGCCAAAGTGCCTCTAAAGGCAATGACCTCCTTCTTCAATGTGCAAATGGTGATCACAAGCTTGCCCCAGATGTGGGGTTTCTACATCCATCCTTGGTTTCCAAAGCCCCATGATGGTTCGAACAAAGTCATCTCCCCATGAATCCCCGACAAGGTCCTGCAAAGACAAATAGATGCGCCCTCCAAGGGTCCACAAGTCACAAGAATCATGTCAAGTAAGCCACATCTAATAATTGAACCACCCAAACATGTTCATCAAGCCCCCCTTTTCAAACTAAACAAATGCTCAAAGATCTTATGCAATTTGTCAAATTTAGGTGTGGAGGGGGTGTCAAGGCATCCTATTGGGTAGATCAATCCCCAAGTCCAAGGTGTTTCCCAAGGAAAACCTATGTCAGTCATGTGTGAGTATGAGGTGGAGTGGGGTAAGACTTCTGGGCATTGGGTTCATGACATACAAGGGTTCATATTGTCTCATTTATGGGCCCATTTATTTGCCATTAATTTATTAGAGTGTCGCCAAGTTGAAGACAATAAGGGACACTAAAAAGGAAATGCATAGCCCACATACGCTCTACCTTGCCCATCATGCTTCTGCAAGTTGAAAACAATAAGGGGCACTAACTAGGAAATGCATAGCCCACATACGCTCTATCTTGGTTGGCATGATTGATTAATTAGTTATTTATTTTATGGGTCCCTCATTTTTTCGAGAAGCATTTCATTGTTGTCGGGATCCCTGTGCGAGCATCTGTCAGGTTTATTATTGGCTTTTATCTTTTGCCAGCTACATTTCCCTCTAGGCCTTTAGCCCCTTCCTATTAAATGAGGTACAATCCCTTCTTGGGTCAGTGCACCCGAGAATCCAAAAGATGAGGAGGCGAAATGGAAGAGGTATGGAAGGTGATAAGTATGATCAAGGAAACCCCCAGTAGCACCCCACTCCCGAGGGTGACCACTTACTAGGATGTAATGACAACCTCCAAGATTAAATAAAGCAAAAGGTATAATTTCCAAGCAAATGTTTTGTAATCAAGAAAGGATTCTTTGCAACATATTCAAATGCTTCAATTATTAGAGTGACACTTACCATGATATCAGACTTATTACCTCATGAAGCAAGACTTATTGTCCTCTGCGGTAAGGCCAGTGTGATGGATGCTGCTCCGTTGCTAGCGATGTATGGCAATGCATCAATGAATAGGAGGGGCCCTGCGAGGCTATGCTAGTTAGTCTAGTTCTCGGCATTCCATGTCTCCAACCTATGGGCCTCGAGACATGATCTCCTCAGTTACCCCTAGTCTGAGGGGGTAATAGGCATCAATGAGGAGGAGGTGTATATTGAGCAACCAGAGGGTTTTCAGGTGCAAGGGAGAGATTCCCATGTTTGTAGATTGAAGAGAGCCTTGATTGGACTTAAGCAGGCTCCTAGGGCGTGGTACTCATGGATCGACAACTACTTGCAGGGGATGGGCTTCACCAAGAGTGAGGCGGACTTTGACCTCTACTACATCATAGTTGGAGGTGAACTGCTCATTCTTGTGTTGTATGTGGACGACTTGTTTCTCACAAGTTCAGAGAGGCTCATTGCAGAGTGCAAGAGGGATCTTGCTTCAGAGTATGAGATGAAGGATTTGGGGTTGATGCACTGCTTTCTGGGGTTAGAGGTGTGGTAGCGAAATGGAAAGAATTTCCTTGGACAAGGGAAGCATGCAGTGGAGATTTTGAAGAGATTCGGTATGTAGGACTGTAGGCCTATGTCTATGCCCATGGTGACCAATTGGAAGAAGATCGATGCTTCCAGATTAGAGGCAGTGGACCCTATTCTATACATGTAGTTGATTGGCTCTCTGATGTATCTGGTCAACACTAGACCAAATACATGCTTTGTAATTACCACACTCAGTCAATTCATGGTTGAGTCGAGGAGGGTACATTGGGTGGCAGCGAAGCATGTTCTGAGATATCTGCGTGGCACGATCAAGTATGGATTGAGGGGTGAAGATGACAAGATTTACAGATGCAGATTGGGCAAGAAGCATAATTCAATGGCATTGAGCTCTGCTGAGGTAGAGTACATGGCAGCTAGCTTAGTTGCATGTGAAGCCACTTGGCTTCGGAAGTTACTCATATTGAGATTTGGGTACCTTGGAAAGTGGTCCCCTTGTGTTTCTGAGTCTCTAAACACAAAGGGGGAAATATTTGACCCTCACCTTTTACTCTATTTTATATAGTCACTTTGACTTTATAACATCATTAATGACAAAGTACTTTAAGTTATAAAGTCAAGTTGATTTTATGAAGTCATTAATGAGGGAAAAATTAAATTATGGAGACTTAAGTGAATTATGAGATCTAATCTCATCCATTCATTTTGGAGAATGGCCTAGATCTAATTTGAGCCATTGGTTTCCTAGGTTAGCCTAAGGATTAGGCTAAAGGAGGCAAAGGAGGGAAAATGAGGCTCATTGTTCACTTGGAGAATAGAGTGAAGGAGAGGAAGGGAGGAGAAGAGGGTTTTTGTGGAGAAAGGAGGCACACCATTGTTGAGGAGGAAGCTTCAACTTGAGGAGGTGCACTTGTGAGATGCAAGGGGCATGAGCTTGAGGAGTTTCACCATTGGAATGCAAGCTACCCTTAGGGTGCACTTGGTGTAGTGAAGGTGCACTATTTGGTTGAGTGTAGTATATAACCAGGTATGCAATAGTATAATAATATATAAAAATATGAATAATTGATAAAAATATATGATGATTACAATTGAGAATGAGGGCTTGTTTATATACCCACGCAGGGGTGCCCTATCACCAATAGACATGTCCTTTCATTATTAAGAATTACTATTTACTAATTAATTATTATGTTATGAATATCTATTTATGTTATGAATATTTATTTATATGTATTTTATGTTAGTAACATTGCCTTCCTCTTAAAAATGCTTTGTCCTCAGAGCATTGGTAATGACGGGTGTAACTGACGAAAATGTTCTGATTCCCATGCTGCATCTTTTTCTGGGAGGTTTTTCCATTTGATAAGATATTCTTTGATTATGCGAGATCGTAACTTCTTTTCTCTAGAGGCAATAATGGCTTCTGGTTCTAAAATTATTCTGCCTTCTTCGTCCAACAAGGGAAGTAAAGTTTGCACCTTTTGGTGTTGTCCAACAACTTTTTTTTGACATGATACATGAAAGACGTTGTGGATACGACTTTTATCTGGTAAGTCCAATCCATAAGCGACGTGACTGATTTTTCTATTAATTTGATATGGTCCATAATATTTCAGAGCTAATTTATTCTTTCCTTTTTGTTTAAGTGATAACTATTTGTAGGGTTGAAGTCTCACAAATACCCATTCTCCAACTTCGAATTCTCTTTCTGTTCGGTGTTGATCAACTTGTTTCTTCATTCTGTTTCTTGCTATAACCAAGTTTTCCTTGAGAATTTGCACAACTTTTTGACTTTTGTCTAAAAGCTCTTTTACTGATGTAACTTTTGTTTGATTTGTGGCTAACTCTTTTCATGATGGTGGTGGATATCCATAAAGAGCTTGAAACAGTGTCATTTTAGCTGATGTGTGATATGTGGAGTTATACCACCATTCGGCGAGGTGCAACCATTGAAGCCATTTATTTTGCTTATCAGTGACGAAGCAACGAAGGTAAGTTTCTAAGCACTCGTTGACAATTTTTGTTTGTCCATCTGTTTGAGGATGATAAGCTGAGCTCATATTAAGAGACGTCCCAATTTGTTTGCAAAACTCTCTCCAAAAGTTCCCTTTAAATTTGGCATCTCTATCACTGACAATGACCTTGGGAAAACCATGTAATTTATAAATGTTTTTACAGAAGACTTCAGCTGTTTGTTTTACGGAATCTGTTTTTCGTACTCCATAAAATGTGCATACTTGGTTAGTCTATCTACTATCACTAAGATTTTATCTTTCCCTTCTGATACTAGTAATCCTTCAATGAAATCCATTGAGATTTCTTCCCATTTTTGGTTAGGAACATGCAACGGATGGAGTACTCCTAGTGTTGATATATTTTTCAGTTTTGTTTCTTTGGCAAAGATCACATTTTGCTACATACTTTTGAATATCCGTGCTTATCCCTTTCCAAAAGAATGATTGATGAGCATTATAATATGTTTTGAAAAATCCAACGTGGCCTGCCACTGGACAGTCATGAGCTTCTTGGAGTACCTTGATTTAAAATTTTGAGTTGTTCAAATAAATTCTTCCTTTATACGATAAGATGTCGTTCTTCCATTCGAACTTGGGTTATTGGGTTAAATCATTGATTATGGAGCATGTCTCTGTGTTTTTGGCATATTCACTTTGGATTTTGTTCAGCGATTCTGGAATTGAGATTGATACTGCAAAAACTTGTGCTTCTTCATCTTTTCGTGAAAGAGCATCAACCACTATGTTATCTTTTCCTCTCTTATGTAATATTTGCATATCAAATGTGGCAATTTTTTCTATCCACTTTTGTTGTTCAGTAGTTAATGTTTTTTGTTGTAACAAATATTGTAGGTTATTATGATCTGTACGTACCAGGAACTTGTTTTCTAAGAGATATTGTTGCCATTTGGTTAGTGCATGCATGATTGCAAGCATTTCTTTATTGTATGTGGATTGTAAACATTATTTTTTGTTTAGTTTCCTACTTTCAAATGCTATTGGGTGTCCATCTTGCATCATGACTGCTCCGATCCCAAAACCTGAAGCATCACATTCAATTATGAAGGGTTTGGAGAAATCAGGGGTGGCTAACACGAGGGTTGTGGACATAGTTTCTTTTAAATTTCTAAAACATTTTTCAGATTCTTCATTCCAATGGAAGGAGTTCTTCTTTAGGAGATTTGTTAGGGGGGCAGTTAGGTGAGCGTAGTTTTTGACGAATCGTCGGTAGTATCCTGCCAAGCCTAAAAATCCTCTTAATTTAGATATACTTTTTGGTCGGGGCCATTTTGTAATTGCTTTGATTTTGTTTGGGTCTACTTTAACTCCTTTTTTGGAAATAATGTGACCGAGATATTCTACTTCCTCCTTGCCGAAGGTGCATTTTGACATTTTTGCGTAGAATTGATTTTTTTCTAGAATAGATAATACTTGTCCTAAATGATTTATGTGTTCCTTCCATGTTTTGCTGTATACTAAAATGTCATCAAAGAAGACTAAAACATATTTTCTTAGGTGTGGGTGAAATAGTTCATTCATGGTTGCTTGGAAGGTAGTCGGGGCATTAGTTAGCCCAAAAGGCATTACCTTGAATTCATAGTGTCCTTCATGGGTTTGGAAGGCGGTCTTTGGTACATCTTCTAATCTTACCCTAATCTGGTAATATCCTGATCTCAAATCGAGTTTTGAAAAAAATTTGGCTCCATGAAGTTCATCCAACATTTCGTCGATGAAGGGAATGGGAAATTTATTTTTAATTGTTATCTCATTAAGCCCACGATAATCTATGCATAACCTGAAAGACCCATCTTTCTTTCGTACTAGTACAACTGGAGCTGAATATGGGCTTCTACTTTTTGTGATAATACCACATTTTAACAAGTCTTGAACTAATCTTTCTATTTCTGTTTTATGATGATGGGGGTATCTGTATGGTCTAATCTGTATGGTTTAATTTCAATTATGTGTTCAATTCTTCTTTGTGGAGGTAAGTCCATGGAGATGTCTTGAAACACCTTCTTGTGTGTTTGAATTAGGTCTTGGATTTCTAAATTTTTGAAGTCTTGTTCTGGTTCTTGTATTCCCATGTGGTGGCATTGGATAAAATAGGTAGTTGCTCATTTTCGAATCATTTTTTCCATCTGTTGAGATGATACAACTTGTGTTTGGGGGGGTTGAAAACCATATAATTTATAAGTCTGTCCTTTCCATTTGAATTTGATGAAATGCTCTTGGTGATTGATTGAGTAGGTACCTAAGGTTTGCAACCATTGGACTCCTAAAACCACGTCTACTCCTCCCAAGGGTACGGTGTAAAATTCGGATTCCAAATTGAAATCTCGAATTTGGAGTTTCACCTTATGGCATTTTCCTACATTTTCAATTTTCTTACCATCTGCGACCATCACTTTCATATCTGGGACTGGATATACAAACAATTTTAGGTTCCTTGCGACATTGATGTCGAGAAAATTGTGGGTACTTCCTGTGTCAATTAACACTGTGACGCTATCTTTTTTTATGTGTCCTTTTAATTTTAGTGTTTGTGGTTGGCTGCTAATGATATTCTTGGTGTGTCATTACCTAAGAGATCTGGCATGTCATTTTGATTGTTTCCTATTTCTTCTGTTACTGATTCTTCTGTGTTTGATTCCTCGATGTTTTCTGCTTGACAAGTGTATAATTTTTTTGACTTATCTTCTGTGCGACATCTATGTCTTTGGTCCCATTTTTCACCACAGTATTTACATTTACCTTCTCTTATTCTTTGGTAATCCCGACTTCTTCTATCTTCTCGTAAGTTGGGTGGTATATATTTCTCAGTGTTTGTGTTTGTGTTTTGGTTTATGTTTCTTCTTGAATAAAACTTACCGAATCTCGACTGGCCTTCTAGCTTTTCTTCTGCTGCTTTTGCCTTGCGTCTTGCTATTTCAACATTAGTGACCTCATGTAATTTTAACTCGTCTTGGATATGTGGCTTGAGACCACCTATGTAAGACTGGAGTAATTGATCATCAGATAATCCAAGTACTCAGGTGGCCAGGGATTCCCATTGATGTGTAAATTCATCTACGTTGCCTTTCTGTTGTAGCCTGGTGAGTTTGGAAAACAATTCTTTCTCTGAGATGCCCTGGAATCTTTTAAAAAAATCATTTTTAAAGGAGTTCCAAGTGTATGATTGGATTCTTCCTTTCCACCATATGTACCAATTGTATGCCGTGCCTTCGAGAAACATGGATGCATATTTTACTTTTTCTTCATCAGTGGTAATATTATATATTTGGAAATACTCTTTAGTTTTGTTGAACCAAGCCACACATTGGTTATTGCTGCCATTGTATTTTGATAGTTCGATTTTGGCTTTGGGAGGGTAAATCATTAGATGTTGATATTGTGATGAGGTTTGAGGATTTGAATTGTAGGGAGGCGGTGGCAGTGGGGATGGTGATGTGTTAGAAGTGCTTGAATCATTTGATTGTGATTGGGGAACTTGTTGGTAGCCTTGATCTTTTATTAACTTTAAAATCTCATCATGCTTTGTTTGCTAATGTTGTGTTATTAGACC